>JAYMSU010001016.1:0-11422 GCA_036897765.1 Erodium chrysanthum | reverse complement strand
CCCCTTTGCGGACCCACAACCCCATCCATATTGCCTTCCAACGCATCTCAGCCACTTAATTTGTTGTTGCTTCGGAAGCCCCATCATTGTCGCCTCCTCCATCACCACCACCACCACCACATTTATTATGTTTATTCTCGCCACCAAGCTCCTCCCACCACATGCCCTGCACCAGTGTCTTCTTACCCGCCAGATCTTGATGATGAACTTCTTATTGCCCTCCGCAAAGGTATACATATTCTATTTCATTGTTCTTGTTCGAGTGTCCACCAGTTTTTTGGTAAAATTACTCGTTGTTCTTATTAAGAAATTCTGCACCGTTCTTAAGTGACATAGTTGCCCGAAAGCTTTGGTGATTCTTGTGCGACCGTAAGACCAGCATGGTTGGCAATATTGTTGTGCTTGCTTGAAGACGATTTGCACCGACGTTATGCACCGTAGTTGCCATACCATCCTTATACGATGTAGTTGCTTGAAGAAGTTCCGCACCGTCGTAGTGTGACGTAGTTGCACGAAGAAATGTTCCATTTTCATCATGCGACTTGCGTGAAGATGTTTTGCGCGCACGTGATGTAATTGCTTGAAACTGAATTGTGCGCCGTAAAATCAGGGTATGAGCCAATAGCTCCCGATCATCTTAGGCCTTTTATAGCCGTCATTGTCCACCCGATAATTTTTTTGTCCACAAGTAGAAGGGTAGTCCTGCTATAGTACATGTGTAGAGATGTCCAATCCTACACGTGAGGGGGAGTGTTGAATTTAAAAAAAAAAATCTTAGTTCTTCGACAACTACAACACAATGGTGACACTACAACATGGAGTTAAAATTTAAAATTTATTCTTAACCCACATGCAAGACTCGTTATCCGTCCTGCACGTGAGGGGGAGTGTTATAATTTGGTTTATTTCCTGTTACAAGTATTTACTACTCCTAGTTTCTTATAGCTTTTTCTATTTTCATGTTACCTAACATCATTGTATTTCTTATTTAATATAGAGTTAATCCTTATGTAAAGAGATGCTCTCATTGAATTGAACAATAACAATTTCGAATTCAACAAGATTGTTCAATAAACAAATTGAGCCATTTCTCAGTGTAATAGCTTGCAATTCATGTTCTTCTACTTAAGTTTTGTCAGTATTTATTTATTATTCCTCCTTGTACATGTTGCAATATATGCCCATTGATATGGATATAAAACTTGTAATTTCCTGCACCTCTAATTTGTAGGTATTACTTCAACAAGAAGACTAGGCAATCTACTTGGGAAAAGCCCTTAGAGTTGATGACACCAATTGAGGTGAGTTATATAACTGGCCCTCTAAATCTTCATGAAATACCGCTTGTTATCATGAATTGTTTTGGATCTGGTATATTTGTTTGCATGTGTTTGTTTCTATGTTGATAATGTAATGTTGTGATCAGGCCTCTATGCTGTGGTTTTCTCTTGTTATTTTATAGGCAATTTTCATGGAAAGCTTGTGCTTTTTTCTGTGTCAATCTTTAAGGTGGGATATACTTCTATTAAGCAGACAGTCTTTACTTTTGCCTCCTTATGTTTTGCTGTCTCCTCTCCTGATTACTCTGAGACCATTTCTGGAAGACATTATCATTTCATATTAATTTTGTCAGAACTAGAGTGTAAGTTCATAGTTGGACATTGTTCGCATTACTATCATTATTTCTACACCTAGTTCAGTAGGATTACTATTTAAGCCCACGGTAATATCAGGTTTCTGTAAACAAACAAGTACTCCATTTTGATAGACTTCTTATTTAGTCATACAGACCAATGTTGATTGTGAGGTGGACTTTAAACTTTTCAGTAAATACTATATCCAATGAGTAAGTTTTACGTGTACCAGTGGGATATTGATCTGTTGAAGTATATTTCTTCTTTATTCTTATTCATTTACAATTTTGATCATGTACTTTCAAGGTTATCTTCCTTCAGTAAGGATTTTTGGGTATCTTGTAATTCATCTCTGTTTGGATCTTTATGTATTGAGTCATACAAAGTAATATGGTGGGTTTGACTGCTATTGAAGTTCTCTTTGTGTTCATCCTGTATAAATGTAAATATCGAGTGACTTCAGTAGTTTCAGAGGTGCTTACAGGTGCATGCCATGCTACTCTATTGAGAGGTAGGATATGCTGTGGGTCATTGCTGCTTGCTCTGCCTACTTTATTGCTTTAATGTTAGTACATTCTGTCATTTTTATAAAAAAATAGGAATATATGGCTTTATATTTCTGTTTCATGGTATTTATTTATTATTTTCTTCAGTAAATATAATGGATAAGTTACCATTTCATGTCTAGCATTTGTTGTATCAATGCTGGATTATTGTTTGAATTCAATTTTTCCATGGGACCAGGATTTCAAATATCATTGGTTGATAAGTAATTGTCAGTATACAAACCGTTACTCCTTTTCTTTAATAGCAATATCAAAGTTTTAATCATGAGATCATTGATTACCTTGTATCCATAAATATGAGAGTATGGGAACTGAGTACTTAGATAGAACTGTGAGATTTTAGGCACCAGTCTTATCTGATAGCTTTTGGCATAACTTTTCTGTTGGGCGCATAAGGAGCATACTTATCACATGGTGATTCTAAGCTAGAATTGGGGTTTTAGATGGACAAGTAGAAAGTTATATGTTTGATAAATTGGGCTTTACGTCTTGCAATTAGCCTCATGTTTCTTGAGCATATATTTCATGGCTTATGCTTGTTACTAATTTTTATGATTGTTACAGAAGGCGGATGCAACAACTGATTGGAAGGAATTCACAAGTCCAGATGGAAAAAAGTTTGTAATCTTACTATAATAATTTATTTCAACTGCTTTTTCTCTAACCTTTGTGTATCAGAAGTCAGTTGTGATTTTTACTTCTGTTTCATTTTGTGTGTTGCAGGTATTATTACAACAAGGTTACTGGGCAATCAAAATGGACAATTCCAGAGGAAATGAAGGTATGTCCACACTACTTATTTGCGTTTCCATTGTTTTTTTTGTACTGACTTAAAGATGTGCTTAAGTTGGCCCGTGAGCAAGCGGAAAGGGCATCTGCTAAGGGAATACAATTGGAAACACTTGCAAAATTTCAGGCTCCATCATCTGTTTCACCCTCCGTGAACAAATCACCTTCTAGTACAGACATCCCTTCTTCTGTGGTATCGAGTCCAGTTCCAGTGTCTCCTATTGTTGCTTCTGGTAATCCACAACCTGTGGTTGTATCATCAGCCATATCAGCTACAATTTCTATCGCAGAAACAAATATAGAGGGGAGTCAGGTGCCTGTTAATGCTGTTGCTCCACTTGCTGTAGTTTTGGGAAGTGGTGGAGTTGCAGTCAGTGATGTTGACACAGTTACTACACAAATGTACTGTTGACATTTTACTGTCTTTCAGAGTTGTAGGTGTATGTTAGCTATTGGCATGTACTGTAAATTCTTATGTACTCAAATTTTGCAGGAATGATGTCAGTGAAGTCACGGCTCAAGAGGTGCATAGCTATGTGGATAAAGTTCCTGCAGAAGATATAGAGGTATGTTCAAGTATTATGAATTTAGTGAATCATATAAGTGATTTAATGTGCTTTCTGGCTTGCAGGAAGCCAAGAAAGACGAGTTGATGTCTGAAATGGACAATGATGTTGCAATGGAAGAGAAAGCTGTTGACAGGGAACCCTTAATTTATTCCACTAAGCTGGTATATTATGGTCTCAGGTTCCAATAATTTATTGTTGGTTTTATGAAATGGGAAAATTTATCCTTTTCTCTTGTCGTCTGTCAGGAGGCTAAAAATGCATTTAAAGCACTACTGGAGTCTTCAAATGTTGGATCTGATTGGACTTGGGATCGGGTAGTTAGATTCTTCCTATACAGTTTTGTTTCTAGAGTTTAGTGCAAGTACTTGATAGTCAAACTTTCAATACACAGGCCATGCGAGTAATAATTAATGACAGAAGGTATGGTGCTTTGAAATCACTTGGAGAAAGGAAGCAGGTTTTCAATGAGGTAAATACTTGCGTCTCTTTATTGCTTCTCATGTTAAAGTGTTGGTTTGGTCTGTCGTGAATGGCTTAATTGGTGTTAACTGCATCAGTTCTTGAGTCAAAAGAAGAAACAAGATGCTGAAGAAAGGCGTGTTAAACAGAAAATAGCACGCGAAGAATTTAGTAAAATGTTAGAAGTAAGTTAATGATTTTGTAAGTTTTGTGCACCTCATTTTGTATGATATTATTTCCACAATTTATTTGTCTATAATTATTATTGCAGGAGTGCAAAGAATTGACATCATCCACAAGATGGAGGTTTGATTTTCCTATACTACAAGTTTTGTTTTTGAGACCAATATTTATCATTGTTTGTTGTTTGGATGTATGGTTGTGTCCATAATAAATCTACTTTTGCTAACTGAATTATGGAACAATCATTCAGCAAAGTACTGACTATCTTTGAAGATGATGAGCGTTTCAAAGCTGTTGAGCGCGAGAGAGACCGCAAGGATATTTTTGAGACTTACTTGGAGGAAGTTGAGAAAAAGGTATATTTCTGCAACTTTAACCACTGCTATCTGCTTTTACTTTTGTATTCCCATTGTTGTGGTTTAAGTTTCCTGTCTTTTTTGACAAAAAAAAATGAGACGTCAGTGCATATAATTGATGAAACACATTACATGATATGTCCCCACCAATTCTTTAAAAACATGTGGTACATAAATCATGCATATCACTAATTTGGACTTTTATGTTCCTATATGTTGAAATTTGGTTAGGAACGTGCCAAGGCACAAGAAGAGCGCAAGCAGCATATTATGGAGTATAGAAATTTTTTAGAGTCTTGTGACTTCATCAAGGTATTTTTCAAGCAAGATTCAAATTTATATTTGCAGGTTTTTTGAGTGTATACTTCATTTGTAATGTCTTTTTTTTGTTTTCCCTAGGCAAATACCCAGTGGCGTAAAGTTCAAGACCGTTTAGAAGTAGATGAAAGATGCTTGCGTCTTGAAAAGATTGACCGTTTGGAGATTTTTCAGGTACTTTTTTCTCAACCTGTTGTTTTAGTGTCAACAAGTTATTGAAAGCTAATTTTGGCATGTTGTTACAGGATTATTTGCATGATTTAGAGAAGGAAGAGGTGGAGCAGCGGAAGATACAGAAGGTGGCTAAGGATTCTATTCTATTTATTCTCTCTTTGTGTGGGCAAATATGTTTTCCTCTTACAACTATGTTGACGTTTCTTTGATGAGCACAGGAAGAACTAAGAAAGGCAGAGCGGAAAAACCGAGACGAGTTCCGCAAGTTGATGGAAGAACATGTTGCTGGAGGCACTCTTACGGCCAAAACGTACTGGCGTGATTATTACACGAAGGTTGCCATCCCCGCCTGATTTTGTTATGGGAACCATGTTTTTCTACTTGCCTTATGTTATTATGCCTTGTAATATGGTCTTCAGGTTAAAGATTTACCTGCATATCTGGCAGTTTCATCAAACTCTTCAGGTTCAACAGCTAAAGAATTGTTTGAGGATGTTGCTGAGGAGCTGCAGAAACAGGTAGCTAAACTATTGTTTCTTACGAAGTCTGTTAATTTATAGTGTTGATTCTGGTGATGTCATGTCTGGTGGGTGGTGTTGTATTTGTATGGCCTATATGACATGTAAGTCATGATTTCCAGAGTGGCTCACGTTGGTGTATTTGTATGTCATATGTTTTGGCCACATAGTATGTTCTCTTTCCATTGATAAAAAAATGCTTATTTTTTCTATACAGTATGATGAAGACAGGACTCAAATAAAAGAAGCAGTCAAGTACGGGAAGGTACGATCTACTGAATGCTTCGTGTGTTTGTACGACATAATTTCTTTTGGCTTAATGCTCTGCTATGTTCTTAGCTCACCGTGTTGTCATCCTGGACACTTGAAGATTTTAAGGCTATTGTTCCTGAAAAGATTCACGCATTATCAGATATTAATATAAAGGTATTTTGCATGATTCAATATCTGTGAACTACTATAACGGAGAGTTTATGAGGGAGTATTATTGGTTTACTAGAACTGCATAAGAGGTGAATTGAGTCTTTGTTTTTGCTACATAAAGTGGAGTGTGAAATGACTTGAGTTAGAAGGATTCCCCACTCACGACTCTTCATTAACAGCAACAAACCCCTCACTCAGTCCCGTCTTATAATCTGATATCTTTTGACATCACAAACCTGCTAATGAATGATAGGTATCTCATAATAGCACTTTATGTGATGTTTTATCCTTCCGCAGCTTGTATTTGATGAGTTACTGGAAAGAGCCAGGGAGAAGGAGGAGAAAGAAGCTAAGAGAAATAAACATCTTGCTGATGTTTTTTATAAGCTCTTGTGTAATATTAAGGTAGAGTAAGCTGAGTTAGTTTTGTGATTTCATTTTCATTGGTTGTTTGGTTATGCTCATTATCTATCGCTTTCCTTACTTGTTTGCAGGAAATAACACCTTCTTCAAAGTGGGAGGATGCCAAAGAACTTTTGGAGGGTAGCCAAGAATACAGGTACTGCATGCTAGCATTTTGACTAATAGTTTGTGGTAAATATATTCATGGACAAAATTACACTGGCCATCTTGATGAATAGAACATTTTTACCTATTCTTCCATATAAAACTTCATAGATGATAGTTACTTCCTTGGTCAATTATTCCTGTAAAGTATGCATCTTTGATTTGTTTTAGCACCACAGATCTACGACCTTAAACATACTCTTTCTGACTCACATACAGAGAGTCAAGTTTTGCTTGAAAAATCCTGTTACTACCTTTCTCCACTATAGCTTCGTGCATCTCTTGCTTCGGTTTATCCTTAACCAGCTCAACCACCAGCTCTACTGACACCAACAACTATCCCTTATGTTATCATCATCCTTCAGATGTTAATTGTTATTATGTTAAGCATGTAGAAAAACACAAATACAGCATTGCATTAACTAGTTTTCCTTTGATTGTTATTTAAAAACATTGATATGTACCTGCCTACGTGAGCATTGCAAAAGTAAAGATGATTATTGATTGTGGCATCCAAGTATTGCTGGTTCATTCCAATTCCAAAACTCCTGAGCTCTGATAATTTGGTCAGAGTTTGGAAGTAGAAACTAGACAGTTCAGCAAAAGCAAACAAGGGATTAGGAAGAGACCGTTGAGATGGGATTTAAATAACCAAGTTATGTTGGGATCATGTGATCGTAATTAACAAAAAAAAAAAACACCGCTCTGCCCTCTGCTGGGATTTGTTCGCTCGCTACTATTGTGATTCTTAGGCTAAAGCAAGACACTCATGTTACTCGAAGGGCTTTGTCTACATTTCCTACGAAATGATTGAACACATGTTCTGTGGCGTCATTGAATGTGTTTGTATAAACTTTATGTAGCTTATGCCAATGCTGGTCTCTTATCTAGTTGGGGAGTGAACACAGATTTCTGAAAAGGCAAATGCGAAAATTTAACCTGATAATGAATTTTATTGTCTTCCATGGTTAACGGTTGTACTATCTTTTTATACTTCCCATACATTGTTTGGGGATGAAAATTAACTTATTTTAGTTTTAGTTCCATCGGAGATGAAGGTATCTGCAGAGGGGTCTTTGAGGAGTATAAACTTACAGAACATGCAAAAGAGGATGAGAGAAAACGGAAGGAAGAAAAGGTATTCCTTCTTACCAACCTGTATAACTATAAGGAGCAGTATTAATCTCTTTCCTTTCTTCCAAGTCCATGTAAGACTTGCTCCAAATGACCTATCATTTTAAATATGTTCTTGCTATTTGCTTTCAAAATATGAGGAGTATTGTCCCTTCAGAGTGTTTTTTCCTTTCACAAAGAATCTGAAGTGTTTGGTTGTTCGGCATTTGAATGTCTGTGATCAGTGCTCTGCTTAATTGTTTGACTATAATGTAGCATACAGATGTGTATGGAACTCAATAACTTGGAGTGATTCTCTTACTGGGGTGTAATGTTAGTTATTCATTGAAATAATTTTGTGGACTTACATTGACAATCATGGTGATGAACAACATAGGAAGTTTGAAACTGAGTCAGTTTGTCTGAGTATTGGATATAAATGAATGTTGTTGTGCAGGCAAAGAAGGAAAAGGATAGAGAGGATAGAGAGAGGAAGAAGGCAAAACATAGGAGGGAAAAGGAGAGAGAAAGGGAGGAGCAGTCCAACTCGAAGAAGGATGAAGAGGATGATGAAAATGTTGAATCAACAGAAATTCACGGGGAGAGCAGAAGATCAGGAAAAGACAGTAAGAAGCACCGGAAGAGGCACCAAAGTGATGTTGATAATACAAACGAAAATGACAGGGATCGATCTAGTAGGAGTTCCCATAGACATAGCAAAAAATCAAGACGGGTAAGCTGTCCTGACTTTCACTTTGACTAGCTCTTGCTCACTCTGGAATTACTGTAATTTGTTTTGGTCACAACGCAAATGGTGCAGCATGCATCTACTCCTGAATCAGACAGTGAAACCAGGAATAAGAAACATAAGAGAGACCGACACAACAGAAATAACGATCTTGAAGATGGGGAATATGACGAGGCAGGCGCACAAAGCGGGTAGATGCCTTTTTTTTGTTCTCATTGTCTTCATCACTCCCAACTCTCGAACCCATCGAAAACTCAAATCCTCACTGATTATAGGCAAAACCCAACTAACTCCCACCAACTCAATCCAATCTCAAAAGCAGCAAAACAAACTTCAGATGATTGAGCCCAATCTTCTTACTCCTCACTTTAAATCTATCCTCAAAGTTCAAAACCATTAGCTAAACCTGAAAACCATATGCAGAAAAAGCAAATTAAAGTCTTGAACTAATACAAGAACCAACAAAAAGAGTTGGGAATCGACATCTACCAAAAGATTAAATCAAAAAACCCCAAAAGGCTCAAGCTTTACTCAAACCCATCAAAGATCAGCTCAAATGAAGCAAACCCAGAGCTTGATTCTACAACTCAATGCTAATCAAGCGGCTAATACAAAAAATAGGGACCCAATTCAGGATAGACCAGCTCCAGCGCACCTCACGCACAAAATGAATCAAACAAAAAGCATTTATTGCAACTTAATTACCAACTAAAATCTCCCAAATGGGGTCAGAGGCTATCAATCTCAAGTCTCAACCCACCCACAGAATCAATAAAGAAAACCCAGTAAAATTAAATCCAGGGAGAGATTCAGATGAGCTAGGAACCTAAAACCCAAGTCGGTTTAGCAGAGCAGAGCCAAAAGTTTAAGATAAAAATGAAACCTTTACCATAGGTGGAGCAAGACGGTGAGGGTGTGTTTTGGCTGTTTGTTCAGAGCAGAAACAGAGATTTTCTGTTGATTGTTAACAGACAAAACTTCAGATGCCAAATCTCTAGAGAGAGAGATGGGCTGTGGTTGATTTGGCAGAGTAGTGTAATGTGATCTCTGCTTAACATTAAATACAGCTATTTTTAAACAGATACATGACAGAGACTGTATATAGTAATAGTAATTAGTGACTACTAATTAAAAAAATAACACCTTTATTATTATTATTTATATACATGAGGGTTTAAGTATTTTAATTTAATATTGTCAACAAAAAAAAGTATTTTAATTTAATATTGTGTTTCTTAATTGTAGTTTGTCTGGTCCACTTCTGCATCTGTGTCTGATGTGGCCATATTATGTCTTCCTGATTTTTTATTTATTAGGATGATGAATTTGTTGAAATCAACAATGATTTGTGACATGTGAAGTATCTTTAGCAAAATCTTTACAATCTAGTAGAATTCGAGTTAATATATTGAATATGATTGTTTATTCGATATGAGATTCATATCAGTTAGGATATTTGTAGATGGACTTCAACTTGATTGTACATTCACATACGGGACTATGTGATGAAGTTGAGGAAAAATATATATATTCAAACCAAATTTAGTTTGATATCATGTAGATTATATGTTAAAACAAATGATTACGTAGATAAATATCAAACATATACGTGATTATATATTTTTCCATAACAGATGACTACATAAATACTAATGACTATATTGTTTTTTTGTACAACTATATAAACTTAATTACTAATGACTACATGAATATACATGACTATATATATTTTTTTGTTTTATGACAAATGACTACAAATATATATATATGAACATGTGTCACTCATGCACAAAAGTGACATAATATTCGTTTTTGTCAGGTCATGTGTATAAACGTGATAAAAAAATTAGAACCCTAAATCACCTTCACGTCTTAAACATCTCTCTCGTCATCTTTCATTCCTCACATGTTCTTTCCTCACACACGAACGAATGTAGATAGAAGATTCAAGGATCAGCTTGAGAAACGACAAGATCATGAACTTAAAGCCATCGTCTCTTTTGAAACTCCTCAATAGGATCACGCAATAGATTTGTAGGGAGAAAGTTTGGAAATTTAATGTAATATTTAGGATAAAATTGTTATTTTATTCAAAAATGGCTAGAATGATTAATATGTCAATGTGTTGTTACATTATTGATGAACTTTATCTCATTCTGACAATTGTTTTTGATTTTTCTGGCTCTTCCCTCTCGAGCTTGAGTTACTTCCTCGCTATCTAGATATGACCAATCACGGTCGAGAAGCACTAAACACCACTAGAAATATATGTTTCGAGAGGTCGTATATACTGTGTATGTTTGTATCCGTTTATGTATACCAGACGAGATCTGAGAATTGCCATTAAAATAGAGAGACATAGTTTTAGAATCAATACTGAATGTGAGATATTTTTAGAATTTCTGTTATAACAAATATAGTTATTCTATTTGCTCCATTAATTTTAAGAACAATAATTCTCATTTATATGATGTTGACGGTTTGGAAATTATATAACACAGTTGCGAATGAGAATGTCGATATGAAGCAAATATAAGGAAGACAAAACAATGAGGTGGATTCTAAAAGGACATCTTAGAGAGAGCTGGTGAAGGTTGGAGAAAGAATAGAAAAAACACACACATAATGATGGATGATTTAATAAACAGTTCTTGATGTTTACTTATCTTTTATTAATTACAAACTATAATCAATGACACTGGGATCATTGATTCAGATTAATTTGTAGTCATGGAAGTCTAATTCGATATAAATAATCGATTTAAAATGATTTTGTAAATAATGGACTTTATTTGATAAATAATGCCGCGTATTTTTATATCCAACGTCACGATATACATCAACTGACTGACGATTAAGGCAGTACCTGTAAAATTACATACTCCATAACTATTATAAACTCCGTAAAATTACATACTCCAGCTTGGTTAATCCTGCGAAGAGCATAGCTCACGAACCGCCTGACAACCTGAACACGGATCTTGACAGATCCAGATTATTAGACC
>JAYMSU010001015.1:0-11422 GCA_036897765.1 Erodium chrysanthum | reverse complement strand
AATTGTACATGATCGTTTTATCATTTAGCAGTAATAAAAAAAATCCCTTCCTTGTACAGGCATTTCAAGTTCTATCTGAATATCTACAGCTATTAGAAAGCTTTTCAGAGCTTTCAGTAATGCAAGAGATGAGCCGTGGTGTTGAGGTCAGTATTGGATTTGTAGAACATTATATTGTTTGATGTATGTCTATGGCCATGTTACACTATGTTGTATGAGCTTTTCAGGTAAACTGAAATCCCGACTGCACGAGCAAAACTATTCACATTTGATATGAAGTATTTTCTTGGGCTAGCAGATGTGCTTTAGCTTTCATTATTTAATTGAAGTTGTTTTTAAACCGTAGGTTTGGCTGGGAAAAACTCTTCAGAAGCTGGATTCTCTTCTGATTGGAGTGTGCCAAGAGTTCAAAGCGGAGAGCTATCTAACTGTCAGTATACCGGTCTATTGCTGTATGATAATATATTACATGTACCGTGTTCTGAATTCTGTTTGATGCTTGACTATATTCATTATTTTTTGCTATGTCAGACACCATGTAGCCATCCCAGCATATATTTTTTTGTGGTGATCCTTTGGGGTTTTTGGACATCAGTGAATTTTGTGTTCTAAAACTATCATGTCCTTTTGAAGAGCATAAGTTTGAATTTACTTGCGCATATATGTTGATAAGTTTCATAATTGTTGCCTCATACTCTGGTAATTTAACATTATTTTAACTCAGTCTTCCCAGCAACTAGTGACCTTTTGTAGCTGCTCTGTTAATGCCGTGATCAAATTTTCAATTCTATACTGCCATCTTTTCACCATATCCACACTGAGCCAAAGCTGATATGTTTTATCTCATCAAAGCATTTGGCATTATGGTGAATGTGGTATATAGTAAATTGAAGAAGGTTTATTTGTGTGCATAAGGGTAACCATTAAAGTATCTGTTCTTAAATTTTCCCAGAAACCATGCTCTAAAAAGCTTGGATTACTATTCCTTGATTTTTGTATTTGTATTTATTTTTGTGATATATTTAACGCATAGCTGTATTCTCTTAGAAACCTGAAAATATTGCATTCGAAGGATATGTCAATGTTGCTCATCCTCTATGCAAAATTGTAGGCATGAAGTTTTATTGGTTCTATAACTTATTGCAGGTTATTGATGCTTATGCATTAATTGGAGATATTTCTGGGCTTGCTGAAAAGATACAAAGCTTTTATATGCAAGAAGTTATTTCAGAAACTCATCGTGTGTTGAAGAACTGCATTGAAGAGGTACATTCATTAATTATCAAGATAACGGTATATGGTGCTGGCCTGTTGGGTGTTGAACTGCTGATGCAGGTTGAAAGGACTTAGTAAATGAGGGTAGGCAATACACATGCATTAGTATTGTTAGGTACAGTGCACTGCTTCACAAAAATCTAGTAGACAATTACTATTGATGTCTCTTGTAAATAAATTTTTCTAAAGCTTGTTATTGTTGTTCACTACTTGGGTTTATTTTTCCCTTTTTAGAGTTGCTTGTATTAAATTATTTTCACTGTATTGTCAAAGAACTACTTCACTTGAATGACTAAAATACATACTTGTGCAGGATCAGGTGGTAGGCACGCAAAGTAGCAGGTATGCTTCTAGCGTTTTACAGTCCATGAATCAGCAACATAATATAATCCATACTTTTGCTATATTTTCTAATTAGTTTCCAACTGTATTCCAGACTTACTTATAGCGATCTGTGCCTTCGGATGCCTGAGCCTAAGTTTAGAGACTGTTTGTTAAGAACACTAGATGTTCTTTTTAGGTTGATGTTTTCATACTATGAGATTCTGAGCTTTCGACTGGAGGACAAGGTTAGCTTCCATTTCTTAAGATAATTTATTTGCATCGTTTCTCTGGTGTGCATTTTGGTTTTCCATTACATATTCTATATTTCTTGGCAGATTATGTTATTACTTACTGTCTTCTTTTTCCCATTGTTATGGCTTTAGTTATCACTTGCTCTACATTTGAGCTTTTGTTATTATGCAAGCGTGTTCTCTTGATTTGAGCTCATGTGTTGAAGTTCATCATATTTGCATCAGGTTTCAAGTAAGAAAAAGAATGAAGGTGTTTCTTGTACCCCGCTTGATGTTCAGGCAGTTGAATCAGATACAAAAAGTAATCGCAATTTTCAAGAAGATAACAACTCTCTCCCTGAACCTGTTGACAAAATGCCTTACTCATCTGCTGCAGAGGAATTAAAAAGCGCCATCCCTTCAGTTGACTCTACCGGAACTTCTGGTTCCACATATATTGCTCCTGATCTTGATGAGGTAAGTACTGATGAAAATTCAGCGTCGTGCAGTGGATCTCCATGGTATCAGCTACGGGAAGATGCTATGTCATTTGTTTCACATACCCTTGAAAGAGGGCGCAAGAATCTTTGGCAACTGACAACAAGCCGTCTATCAGTTTTGCTTTCTTCTGCTGCAGCCTCTTCTACAAGCATTCATCAGTTTTTGAGAAATTATGAGGACCTTACTCTCTTCATTTTGGCGGGGGAAGCCTTTTGTGGAGTTAAAGCAATTGAGTTCAGGCAGAAGTTGAAGGCTGTTTGCGAAAACTATTTTGCAGCATTTCACCGACAAAATATTTATGTAAGTTACCAGCCGTTTGCATTTTCTATATGCATAGTTTGACATGCTGATTGCCCTATGTTATATGCCATAAATGCCATGCACATATTAGTGTTCTGTTCATGTATTTACTCAAAGTGCATCTATTATCTTCATGGTTTGCATGTTTTTGAAAAGTTACATATAAACAAATTACATTTTGGGATCTAAGTAAGTTTCTTGAATTTTGTTTTTCATTCATGTGTCACTTACAAATTGGAGAATGTATTAGTTTTGAAGTTTTGGGTTGTCAATGATTCTTAGATATTAGAACTGTGGAGGGTATTTCGGTGCAAAATGTTTAATTTGAATGAATATGGTATTTATTTGTGGCTATAAAAATTGGAAGTTATCTTGAGATCAAGTCCCACTGCATCTGTTGTAGAAGGGTTGTTCAAGAGGCACTATTCAAAAGAGTCGCTAGTTGCTCTACAAAGCTTAGGGGTGAAGTACAAAATGGACAATTTTATCTGAAGTTCTTTGGTGTCTTTATCGGAATGTGAAATTTGAGCTTTACCAACATTTTTCTTCTGTTTTTTTTTTGTTCCCAAAGTTCCTCGAATGCACCATACATGTGGTTAAGTGTTCTTTATCAGTCAAGGTTGTTTGAGAACAAGAGTTATTCAGTTTGGGCTCTATCGAGTTGGTTGGACAGACTACATAGTAATAGCCCTTGCTAACTTTTTTGCATTCATTCAAATAGCATTACATGTGGCTTTTTGTATCTTACTCCAAGGTTGTAGTCTGATTAACCTGTCAGGTCTACTGATACAGTATATATAACTCTAGCTGGTATGAAACATTGTTGTCAATATTTTATTATTTAATGTTTCATAAGGAATTAAGGATTCAATGTATAAACTTAAAAGCTGTCAAGAAATTGAACTTTTTTACCCTTCCTCAACCTCTCCCTGATCAAATTAACCTAAGAATTATTTTCATAGCTTATATAATCTAATTTGTGTATGAAAGATCTGTTCAATTTTGTATGCATACCATCTTATTTCTTGTTCTCCAACTGTAAATTCACCGACTAAGAAATATTATGGGAAACACTTTTTTCATTCATACATCGTTGGCTTAAACCAAGTGTATATAGAATTTGATGCTGAATTTACTGCTTCTACTGTGTTGTCTGTTTTTGTTGTTCAGTTGCATTTAGTATATGCTTCTAATTTATTTGTTTGTTATTTGTATGAATTTTAAGGCATTCAGAATGGTTCTGGAAAGAGAGAATTGGATCACATTGCCACCTGATACAGTATGAGGAATTAGTTTTTCTGGGCTTGTTGGTGATGGAGCAGCTCTGTTTGTTCCATCTCGGGGAAATTCTAAACCAGATAATTCAGTTGACTCTGCTGTGAAGAAAAGTGGATTTTCATATTGGCTCAAGACTGGAAATCCATTTTTGCTAAAACTAACATCTATTTCAAAAGATTACAATAATGTGGACTCGCTTCATGAAACAGCATCTGGGGATAAGGTCTCTTCAAGGAACAGTGGAGTAAATCATATGAATGGCACCACTTCTGTCCCTGAGGAAGAAAATGAAGACCTTCTTGCTGACTTTATTGATGAGGATAGTCAACTTCCTAGTCGAAATTCAAAACCCAGACGTTCAAGAAATCAGAGTTTACATTGGAATGATGAAGAGGTTTCAGGACAAACAGGATCATCACTTTGTCTTCTGAGGTTAGATGCCCTTCATGTGAAATGATGAAAAAAAGTCTGCATGCACACACACATGTATTTTGATTAGCAATGACATCATATTTTATTCATTATCTAAAAGCCAATGTGCACGTGCATAGCATGTGAGCAGGGGTATTATGTATACATAGGAACCCACTAAGACATTTATATCTTACATAATAGGTCAATGGACAAATACGCCAGACTTATGCAGAAGTTAGAATTAATCAATGCTGAGTTCTTTAAGGTGTGTGCATGCTGAGATTTCTCTTTTGTTATTGAAGCAATCTTAATGATGACGTTTAGCTTTTTTCTTATGTAATATTTTTCCTGATTCTGTCTATTGTTGCAGGGGATGTGCCAATTATTTGGGATTTTTTATCGGTTTGTATATGAAACATTTGTTCAACAGAACACTAATCCTGGTGGGAGAGGCTCAGACTTTCTCAACTGTGAGTTGTTTTTACACTTCCTCCTGTTATCAATGTCTCTTTCACGACTCATTAGTTATTTTTCCCTATGAGTGTCTCTCTGCATAGTATTTAATACCTGGACTAAGCTGTTTTAGGTGTGACATGACCCCTATTTAAACATGTTAATGGTTGTTTGTCTCTAGATCGTCTGAAGACAGCTTTATCCAGAATATCACAAGATTGTGACCAGTTGGTAAAGCCCCAATTGCCGCCGCCTTCCTCTTTACCTGCGTCATTAAGTACACCGTTCACAGAAGTGACTCCTACTCCTCCCAGCACAAGTTATGGCCCCACATCAGGCACAACCTATAGTCTCAAGGTATTCATATCTAATGATAATGAGAGCCCATGTACCTCAACTGTATCTCTCTCTCTCTATAGGCCGATAGGTGTATGTATATGTATCAATGTTTTTACATTGAATGGTAAGGGTACTTTGAGAATATGCCCTAAGTATATGCCACTTTTATAGATTTGTTTGTTAACTTTTCGGGCATAAAGCTATATTTCTAAAACTTCTATAAACGTATTATCATCTTTACAGGAAAGATGTGCAGGTGCAGAGACTTTATCTCTTGTTGCTCGTATATTGAATAGATCTAAAGGTCATCTCCAGTCAATGCTTCTGCAGAATAATGCCACTATAGTTGAAGATTTCTATGTCCACCTGGTATGTGATTATCATATGAACTGAGTTCTTTAGCAGCTAAATTAATTTGTAATTATGAAAGGAGTTTGTTCCTGGAATTTTTTCAAAACCATTTCATAACTCAATTTGAGGTGTACATATTTTTTGTTTCTCTCCTTGACAATGCCTGTATTTTCTAAGTAAAGGTTCAAATTTTGGAGGCTGGAATCTCTTCATGCATAGACCTATTTATTTCATGTTGAATTCTCGATGTCTTTTATACTACTTCTGTCCCAAAGTAGGTGTCTGATTTGACCTTTTACAAAAAACAAGTTAAGTATGAAAATAATGCTTTACTATCCCCAAGTCATTGGTGTCAAAGGCCAACCTACCTAAAAGCTCAAGCTTATAGGTGGTGGCTTCAAGATGCTTATCAAGTGGTGTATGGACTCATATCTTTTCGATGTGGGACTCTTAACACCCCTCCTCACGTGCAGACCTGATTGAGAGGATCCACGTTACGCGAGACTCTGTACGTGAAATGATAGATAGGTGTTTGGCCCGTGGGATTGTAGGACAAAAGCCTGACCCATCTAATTTCTGAAGTTTATTGGTGGACGCCTCAAAACGAGCACTGCCTAGTAATAGGTCCAGTGTTTGAAACTTTTTTTGAGACCAACGGATGGATGTAGCATTCCAAAATATAGGTTAATTTGAATATAGATAAATAGGTCCACGGTACATGTAATAGTGACCTAGATTTTCTGGCTTTTGGAAATTGTAGGCGCAGCTCGAGTAAAATAGTGGCCTCAATTTGCAAGGCTTTTGTTTCTGTGAAAAGTTGAGTTGTATCTGCTCTTGAGTCATATTTAGTATCTCATCTGGAAGTATAAATCATATATGAATGTTAGTATGATATGTATTCCAAATTTTATGGTAATGTTGGAAATTTCTTAAAAAGTATTTTTCAAGTGAAATTACCTTTGCATGACTTATATGATTTATAAAATTGCTTTTCTTATAAGAAAATGATTGTGAAAATACATCTCAGGTGGACTCTGTTCCAGATCTTACAGAGCAGATTCACAGGACAACTGCGAGATTATTACTCCATATTAACGGGTAAGACAGACATACAGATTATAGCTGAGAATATATTTTACCATTAATGTTCAGATTATAATTTAATGTTAATCTTTATACATAAGCCAACCTTGCTTGGTACACATTGGCCGAGCAAAAAAGAGTCTTTTAGTTCACTAATAATGGAAGTTTCTAACTATGAGAATATTGTTGCTTACTATTTCTTGAGAGATGGTAACTTTCTTGTCTTTTTGCTCTTGTAACGGTATATAACTATAATTGGTTCGCCAACTATGACTTTTGAGTTGTTAGTATTGAGCATTCCATATCTTCTTTTTATCTCTATAACAAAACAACCACAAGAATTCCCTAAACATCTAATAGGCATCATTATCCAATTTCCAGAAAACGCCTACTCTCCTCTCAAATTACTCAAAAGAGTTATTCTCAACTATCCCTTTGGACCTGTGCATTCTATCAATGCCTCTATAAAAATAGTTTCAGTGGTCATTTTCAAATCTCCTCTTAGGTCCCAGACATGCTGGCTATCTCAAATCTATCACCATCTTTTCAAGCCCAATGGACCATCCATCTAAATGAAGGCTCACGTTTGAACAGACAAACGGGCTTGTTCCTGAGGGGGTATGTTAATGTATAAAACTATAATTTATCCACCAGCTATCAGTTTGGCTTTTTAGTTGAGTTGACCCTCTAATACTGTAGCCTGCTTGATTTGGGCTAGTGGGATTCATTTGGCTATGTGCCCCCTTTGTTGCCTCTTCTTGTGGTCTCCGATGAATATTCATATGCTTTTCCTGTTATGACCCGACCCAATGTATGTAGCCCAATTTTAGAAAAGCTTAAAAATTCTACAATTCTTGAACTGGGTACTAGGTTTCAATGTGTTGATAATTTTGCTCTAAAATGCTTATGTTATGTGGAACTTCTGCCATAAGTCTATTCTCTTTTTTTATCAGCCTAGTTTACCATTTTAATGGCTAAACAACTTGTGCAGATATGCTGATAGGATCGCTAACGCTAAATGGGAAGTGAAAGAGCTTGGACTAGAGCATAATGGGTTTGTTTCCTTGCCAATGTCCTTTTCTAATAAGTTGCAATTTTAAATTTTCATGCTTTGTATATCGGAAATTTACGCTTCAACATTATTCTATTGACAATAATTTGCATGTTCTTGTTATGCTTGAATTGTTCATCACGGTTCTAACAAGAATGTAAGTAGTTATGCACATTAAGATGGATGAGGCATCAGTTTCCGTTATGGGAGTTTTGGGTTTTCAGTCATTTGATTACTTCTTGGCTTGCAATTTTTTATTTTATGGTTTGGTTGGTTGCTTAGTGTTAATTTGTTTCCAAGTTTCAAATTTGATGCACACAACTTGTGTGACACAAGCATACGTTTCAACTCTGTTTCCCTTTCTCTCCTTTTCAAATCAGGTGTTTTTTCTTCCTTTGGGATAAGATTCCAAATTACTTAACCTATTTGTGAACTAGAATTTTTCGGATTGGTTGTATTACTCAGATGTTTAATGTTCAACTAAATATGATCTGCATTTGATTCATGGAGCCTGGCCCATTTGATTGGGAAAACGGCTAAGTTATTGTTGTAAAGATTTATATTCCTTCACTGGGTGCTGACACAATCTGTATACAGGTACGTTGATTTGTTGTTGGGGGAATTCAAGCACTATAAAACAAGGTTGGCTCACGGGGGCGTTCACAAGGAGGTAATGGCATGCATTGAAATTTTGTTGAACACTCCAAATCATATCTTCTCTATAATCATTTGAACATTTTTCAATGAAACTTTGTTTTTATGCAACGATTGCCAACTCAACGTAGCACTGACTTAAAACATTTGTTGGTTGTAACTGGTTTTGACATGCACTTAGGCTTTGTCTACTCATTTTCTTCATTATTTTCTTTACTAGTCCTTTCCTTCCATTCACATGCTCATTCTTATGTAGATTTTGATTTTTTTTTTTCTCATAAAGAAAGGGGATAGATCATAGATGATGTTACATCTTTGATGTGTAAACTCTACAAAAATTATATGGATTATTTAATTTTATTATCTTACCTAAATTGCATTTTGCCATCAGCTGAAGTTCAGATATGGTATTTTTTTTAATCCTTAATTATGTACAGATCCTTTTGTATTATTTGTCTGTGAAATATGAAGATGTATGGGGGGGAAATCTCTTAGTTTGCATAACTGCTAACTGTACTAAATTGACTCCTCTGCCTATAGGTTCAAGACCTCCTTTTAGAATATGGAGTTGAAATTGTTGCTGAGACTCTCGTCGAAGGTCTATCACGAGTGAAAAGGTGCACTGATGAAGGACGCGCTCTCATGTCACTGGATCATCAGGTTCTCATTGGACTGACTAAAAGACACCCCAATATTTTCTTGTTTCTTTCATCATTTGTTCGCAGCTTGGTTTGTGTTTTAAGACAGTGTATTGCCTTCATTTTTATTTTTTACAGGTTCTAATCAATGGCCTTCAACATTTTGTCTCCATGAATGTGAAGCCAAAGTTTCAACTAGTCGAAACTTTCATCAAGGTAATTAACAAAATATGTAGCATGAGAGAGATTTGTCAATGTTGAACTTCACTTGTGGGATGTAAGTCAAACGCTATAGTTAACTTATGCTTTGACTTTTCAATGTTAAACAGGCGTACTACCTTCCAGAAACCGAATATGTCCATTGGGCACGGGCCCACCCGGTTAGTAAATCCTCTCCTTAATTAGAAAGATAAACATCAGTCCTAAAATAAGTGTCTCATTTGATTATTTGCAAGAATTAAGAATCCATATTTGAGTAATTGGAGGTACATCATTGGTAATTGGGTTAATCGCACTTAGCTACACGTAGAGGTTGTCACGGTTTCCACCTAGTTACACTCGAGTACCAAAATCATTCTGTAGCTACCCTAGGTTTCAAAAAAATTCATATAGCTCTTTTTCGCCAAAAAATAACAAAAATACCCTTCTCCCTAATCTCGAACATGCCATTTTTCTACCCAAAGCATTTTGATTAGATGTAAAAAAAACGGTTGGATGTAAGAAGACTCCTTAATAGATAAAACTATTAAAAAGGATGGAAAAAATGGCATCTTGTTATTTTTTGGGCAAAAAAGAGCTATGTGAATATTTTTTAAACCTAGGGTAGCTGCAAAACGAATTTGGAATTTAAGTGTAACGAGGTGAAGAACATATAAACTTAGGTGTGGCAAGTTTTAATTAACCCTAGGTGTAACATGGCTGATCAAGTAACACAAGAAAAATGGGATACTCATTTTCGGACATCCGTGTTTGGGAAGTGAGACACTTATCTTAGAACTTCTGTTGCGTCGATCTTAACATTATGAAAATGTAAAATACAACTGCAGGAATACAGCAAAAGTCAAATCATCGGTCTAGTCAACCTTGTCGCGACAATGAAAGGTTGGAAGAGAAAAACCAGATTGGAGGTAATAGAAAGGATCGAATCAGGCGGGGGGTGAGTCTCGTTAACCAAGTACGGGTTTTAGCGTAAAGATCTCGTGCTTCAATATTCTTTTTGTTACATGTATTGTGTGATGTAAAATGAGAAGTATATCGAACACTCCATACCCGTGTAGAGTACATACACACCAAGGTTGTATATCTCCTATCAACGGCAATCTCAGATCGCATGTAACAGGGAATAAGGAATTATAACTCTTAAGACGATAATGTTCTTATTCCGTGTTCTTTGGAACAAAACTGTGACCTTTCTCTGTAATTTGTTTAAGTTTGTTCATAATCGACAAGATTTTTAGATTGGTACTGTTAATCCAAAAATGTCAATGGTGTGTGAAGTTTCATTGTTTTGATTTTGAGCCTTTTGGGCCTAATCTATGAAAATGATTGCTTTGTTTCTTTTGCTTTGTTAGGTAATTTGTATTTGTCATGATTGCATACATCATGTTGCTGAAATAAGGAAACTGAAGCATGAACTTTGTCTTCATGTTTGGTTTGCATTTAAGAGGAAAGGGGTGTAGTTACAGAATGTGGTTTCTGTCCCTCAAATTTCTAATTTGAGAAAAGTCAATCCTAGTAAATAATGTCAACAATATCAAATTTTAGTGTAATCTGAGTTAAGAATGACAGAGAACGTAACTAAAATCATCACGTGACGGTTATGTGTCAAATATATATTTTAAAATGTCCAGACTAACCTTACCTTGAGAACCCTGATGGTGTTTCTCAAATAATTCAAGCGAGAGTATTTTCGTTGTAAATTTGGTTCCATCGGAACAAAGACATAAGATATTTTTTTATACTATTATCCTTTTACCATTTTAAATTGAGCTTCTAGCGGGTTTTGTCCCTACAGGACTGAATGTCGATGTTTTTTTACAATCCTACGGGTCTAGATACTCTTATTGTAAGTCTAATTAAAAGATGACAACATTGTTAGATAAAAATGTGCCTTCATATATCTTAAAACAATTCAAACGAGAGTTTTTTCTTCCCCTCATTATAAACTTTGATTCCGTTAAAAACAAGACATGAAGTCACTTTTTACCCTCGTCCATTTATATTTTAAATTGAGTTTGTAGCAGGTTTTGTCCATACATGACTGTTACTTGAGTGTCTGAAAATATACTAAATACCAAAAAAATAAATAATATCTTTGTCAGGTAAAAAATATTGATGGTTTTTTCTGTCCAAATACTATTATTATTATAAATCTAATTAAAAAGATGACAACATTGTGGATAATTTTCTGGTCAGAAACTTCAGATCAGAACCGTAGATCATCCGCCACGTGGAGACCTGCTTTTGATTGAAGCCTTCCGCGCCCAAACCAAGCCGGACGACTTTGACCAAGACCAAAAGAAACGGAAAAA
>JAYMSU010001014.1:0-11428 GCA_036897765.1 Erodium chrysanthum | reverse complement strand
GGATGGAAAACGTAACTGTGATAAACTCAAAATGGTAGGGGAGCGCTAGTGATAAAAAAAAAACCTAGGTGTATCTGGGTGAAAAACGCGATATGATAGGTGTAACTTTGTGATATTAACCCAAAAAAGAACCATGATTTTGACTTGATTATCAAGAATTGATTCTCCACAAAAAGATATAAATTCTAGATTTGTTATTTAATTGATATGTTTACTGATACAAAGCAAGTGTAAATTAATGTTTCAAACGTGATATTTACATTAAGACATCTTACTTTTCGTTCTTTTAAGATACCCAATAATGGAACGTGAAAAGTCTAAAAAGATGGCAAAAATAAATGGCAGTACAAAGATCAGGTTTAACAAACTTAGAATAGTAATTAGCTTGACTTAGGATATATGGAGACTATATAACCAACATTCTTCCATAAACTTAGAAAATCCAAAACCTCTTAATTATGATCCTTTTCAGTCTAGAGCAAACAGAAACTTAGCATTGTGACTTGAAAGTACAAAACTCAGCATCTAAAATAAACGTCTAGAAATTTTTGTAGCCAAGAAGCTGCTTCAACCCATAACACGATAATAAGTAATTTGTTCGAAATGAAAAACAAAAAAGCTCAACGCTTCTTGGAGACACCAACAGTCTTTCCCCTACGTCCAGTAGTCTTGGTGTGCTGTCCACGAACTCTGAGACCCCAGTAGTGCCTCAACCCACGGTGGTTCCTGCACGCCAATACCAACATTAAATCACATGCAACAGCAACAAAAACACTCAAGAGCTTATCATATAGAGAGGACTTGAAACCAATGTATTGTGTATGGTATTGTGTATTAACAAGGAGCTATGGTATTATGTACTAACAAGGAGCTTGAATCTTGTGCATTAAAAATAACATGACACAAGAACTAGAGACCATTTTATAAACCCATGACCTATCTAAGCAATTTTATCAATCACAAGAACTAGAAATTAATTGATGATATACAATTCCATGCAATTATAATTAGACACATACGCAATCGAATCTTTGAAAATATTGCACCTGTTGTCTTTCTAGTGCCAATTTCTTCAATTAATATGAGATAGAGCAACAGAAAAGGTTTATTTATGATTGGCTTGCTATATGAAATACAATTTTTAAAGCTTGTGAACTTGTATCATAGGAATTTTGGCCAATTAGACAACAAAATTTTGGACTATTTAGTCGTTCAAAACTATTTGTTTTGGGGTCAATTTGTCCATACCATTAACAATAGATTATGGTTGCACTAAATTGGTTGAATGTTTACTTCAATTAATATATTCGAGGGACTAAATCAGCACAGTAATAAATACTTGAGACACTAAACTGACTAATTAAAAGATTACATACAAAGACACAACAAATTTACCTAGAACTATTATTCAAGATTAGCAAAAAGGTGCACGACACATTACCTGATCTTCTTCAGACGCTCCAGATCATCTCTAAGCTTCATGTCCAGTGCATTTGAGACCACCTGAGAGTACTTTCCATCCTTGTAATCCTTCTTCCTGTTCAAAAACCAATCTGGGATTTTGAACTGACGAGGATTCGCAACAATGACCATAAGGTTATCCAGCTCAGCAGCAGTTAATTCCCCGGCCCTATCAGGAAAATGCAAAAACAAATTAGCACCAGTTGTAATACCAGAAGAAACACCAGAGCACTTGGTAAATCATAATAGTGAGTAATTGGCACAGTTGGGCAAGCAAAGTAGACTGAAGATTTACTAAAGCAAAAACAAATTACTCAGACACAATGGAGCAGAAAATGAGATCTGACTTATTGCAAACTAATAAGCAACAGCTCCACAATGGAACAGAACAACCAAAAACAGCACTAGCCAAGCGCCTCTCGTTACCACCCACTTACCGGTAAAATCATAATCAATTCAACACAAGTGACCACTTCCATTTGAGATGGTAAACTATGCATGAATTACATAGTCAAATAGCTAAAACACTCATTTTCACAAGAGTTACATAGTCAAACAGCAAGGTTTTAAATAAGAGTGGATATATTTGGTAATCAATTAGTAATTTATATAGAAAAAATGCAAACCTGACATTTAGTTTTGAGATAATCAAGTTCAGTAAGATTGCAGCTAGTCATTCTATCAGAATCACAAAACATATAATACAGATTGCATTTTTTACATTTTCGAAATAAACATGCATCAGTTTCATTGTAAAGCTATCATCAATACATAGAGCATCACCCAACAAAAGATCATACACATGTCTAATTCAGAACCGCATACAAAACCTCACTCCTATGAATTACTATCAGTTTCTCATCAACCAAACAAAAAAACTTAACTACATAACACCATGAATATTAAATCAAAAGGTTGGGAAAAGAGCAAACCGCTTGTTCATATCAACATCGGCCTTCTTGCAGACAATGTTGGCCAATCTCCTCCCGATACCCTTAATCGAGGTGAGGGCAAACATAATCTTCTGCTTCCCATCAACGTTTGTGTTCAGCACACGCAATATGTGCTGAAACTCCTCGTTAGCCACCAGAGACTGCATTCAAAGACATTTCAAACATTAACTGAAGATCCGACTCTGATTCCGAGATTGAATCACGATTTCAAATCGTTCAAGCAGATTCACAGATGCATAAGCATGGATATAGAAGAGAAATAGAAACCAAATTACCATTTTCAAGCAGATGCGATTTGCGAGAGAGAGGAGAGTCTCTGGTGCGGCAGCGAAGTGTGTTTTAGCTAACAGAGGAAGCTGAGAGCACGAAGCTAGGGTTTTTATGTTGCTTTCAGTCCGTCTAGGGTTCTCTTTGTTGAAGAAATAAGACGATTATACCCTTATTCAACTTTCAAAATTACAACCGCATCCCTCAACTCTTCCCATTTTTTACAAAGCAACTTTTTCAACATGTAATGTAATCCCAAAATGCCACCAAACTCCAACACAATTACACAATACTTTAGGTACAAGATGATATTTTCACTTTTATAGTAAATCATGAATTTATCATCCAAAACTAATTACATCATCTAACGTAATTATCATAAATTTATCAGGAAGTTGATTAAATCATGAATTAACCCAAAAAAAATAAACTTATCAAAAAGACTGAAATGTTTAATTGAGTTCGAATTTTTGAAATAGTCATTTTTTATATTGAAATGTCACGACAAACACAATGATTGTAATATTCCTAAAGGGACACCTCAACGGTTCAAGGCAACTTCAATATAAGAGATCATACATTCCTACCTTAGGAATTGATGAAGTGAAATCAAGGATAGATCATGTATAGGCAGTAATATATTTCTCGAGCATGTGATATGATAGTTGTCAATAATACCGTGTTAGTTCATTATAGTAACCACACGATTAGCTCACATGAGAGCATGACGGAGAAACAATTAGAGGCACTAATTTGAACCGTAGAACATACAACATAATAATAAGAACTACCCATTAATGTAATAACCTTACAATTAATCCTTAATTTTAAACAAGACAACATTGAGAGAGCAGACAGAAGTTCAGTTAAGGTTAGTTTCAACGGACAAAATCGCCACTCTCTCATGTCATCTGTTGCTAATTACAGTATCATCACGTACAAGTCCTAACCATGCATGATGTCATCATGGGATTCAATTACTCTTTGTTTCTTGAGGATCGATCCTTTCTTTGTCCGCCAAGGATACGAGAAATCTGCAGACCTCTGCTGAAAGCTTGGTTGAAAAGCATGCGAGTCTGAAACTCTGAAACAAAAGGGAACCACGCCAGGAAGGCAACTGGAGTAAACAAAAGCAAACCCATCACAATCTCGTACCCACATGCAAGTGTACGGACCGATCCCCAAAACCCGAATCTTTTAACAACGGGCTTACAGGCTTTTGCAATCTGCAGAAACACCGGAAGAAAAAGTCAGTTGAGGATATCAATGTGATTGCAACATGATTAGTCCTTCAATTAGTGAATTAGCGTGTTGATAGTGATACCGTGTCATTCTCTAGAGTTGGAGATAGATAATGTTAGCAATTATTTTGCCATTTATGAAGTCATCTTGGAGGCCAATCATGAATTTGTCATGGTCACTAGTCCCTTTGATTTATGGCTAAGCTCTACAAGTTATGAAGTTGTGTCCATATGTAAATTGCATGCAGAAGTGGTCCTATTCCACCAACTTGTAGAGCCCATAACATGTCTTGAGTTCTATGATGGCTTAGAACTCATGCACTATAATACATGGTCTTGGTCCCTAAGCTCACATATGACACAACTCATAAACTCTAGACACTCCATATAATCTGATTATAGAGAGATACACCATCAAGGAGAGTTGTGAGAGAGCTTAGAAGCACCTAAACCTCCAAGCAACCTCTAATTAATGGCTAGGGCAGGAGGGTAATGATCCTCAATTACTTATGCAATTATCGATTTAGTATTGCTATTCGGTTAATCAAAAACATGCTAGGGCGAATTAAAAGTCTTACAGATAAGAGATGCAAGCCCAAGGTAATTTAGTGTAGGAAGAGACAAAACATTTGCTTACCAAAAGCAATCCCCAGCCGGTTGGCATGAAAGCAAGAATGCACACAATCATGTCTTGCACCGTCATATCGAGGAGGACAATCAGAATGACAAGTATCGCCACAAAAGTAAGGAATATCAACCCTTTGATTAGCCGGAACATAAGTTGGAAATTTGCACTGAACTTTCTCCTTCCAAGAGATACAGTCTGGAGAAAACATGCATAGTTAATTATCTTCATAACTAAAATATGAAATAACTCGATATGCTAATATCAAAAACACTATTTAAAACTTAACAGAAATATGCAAACTCACCTTCATTACAAACAATATGAGAAAGATCACAAGCCATGATACGCCATAAACCTATAAAAGAAGTGAGAAGATAGTGATTAGCTTCCAAAAATGTTGAACAAAAGACCGATTTACAGGTGCCAAAAGATTTACCAGAACACTCTTGGTCTTTGTAATCTTCAGGTTCATATGATATACAAGTCCATACTGATAGATGAAGAATCTCAAAGATAATAGTATCTCAACCACGATACCACGTTTTCCAGAAAAATGAAGATGCTCTTGTTCCTCCTCCCACCATGACTCCCAACTTTTCTCAGGCGGAACGCCAATACCTCCGCGATTCCCGATCCATTTATTCCAATCGGTCCAATCATCAACAATCTTTTGCCACTCAAACCCAGAAGGATTGAATAAGAAAGGAGCAAAAAGCCAAGTTCCCACCATAAACCACATAGATCCAGTGATCAAGAGATAAGCAACTGTGCTTCTATAAGTATGACCAAAGATCTGGTACACAAGTAGCAAGATCATCAACTCGAGACCCTTGACAAAGTGGCTTCGGGAGTAGAGTCTGTAGTTGTCTGCGAATTTCGCATGGAAGACGACAAATCCTCGACCTGTTGCTCTGTATTTTGCACCTCCATGAAGCAATGTTCTTCCATAGTAGTGAGTCCTTGTGCCAAGAGAAAATGTGAAGAATACTGGGGCTAATTGCAATTGCATCAGTATAAATTCACTTAGTGCGGTTCGGAAACCCCTCTCTAATCCAATTTCCATCAGCATAGGCAATGCCATTAAAAACCCAATTTGGACAAAAGATTGAGAAGCAAGTGCCACTTGAAGAGGTTTGTTGTTTCGGATTGCTGGTTGGGTACTCAAACCTTGTTCGAGTCCACTAAGAACAAGGTAAAGGCGGCCGTATAGGAAAACATATACTGTGAGAACAGTTATCTGTCATAAGAAAACAAGAGTATTAAAATTGCTAAAACTTTTTATCCTGAAAATCAGAGTAATTAATATTCCCCTTACCAGAGTACTGAAGTAGAACCCGATTGTAGTGAAATAGCATGATAACATCCGGAAAAAGTCGAAGCGATGACCAAGTCTGTAAATATCACGGCTCAATGTTTGCTCTCCATTGCCATTTGCTATCTTTGCCTCAAACATAGAAATTTGATTGAGGCCAACATCTCTTCCCTTACCCACTTGTATGTATTCATGGTGCGTAACATTGCCTTCACGGAGCGTGGAGTTAAAACCTGTTTTTGCAGTTGTACCCAAAAAAGATTAAAGAAAATACTAGAGAGAAAAAAGTAATTGAAGGAAAGGAAAGGAAAGAAACGATTGACATACCAGCAAATATGTCTTCACTCAAATTGACAACCTTGGAGGCTTTACTGACACCACCTCTAGTAAGGTGAAATAGTCTATCAAACACATCTGGATGACCATAGTGGAACCGAACCCTATACAAGAAGAAACAAAGAAAAAGCATAACACAATTAAATGAAAATATGCAAGCAGAGGACAATTTAGTTTATCAAACTGTAAATATCAAAATAGGCTCTATTGCACCCAGCTGCATGAATTTTGTGGCTTGTCTAACAATTAAGTGTCCTAATTTGCCAAGATTTACAACTGAATGTCCTAATACATGACTAGAAGGAGGACATGACATTTGATAACCTTGAACGGAGGAGAATACAAGTGGAAGATTTCAACCAGTTTTGCTAAAGATTCATATAGTCGAACCTAACTTTGTTAAGTAAATGGCCTGGTTGCCCCTGTTTTCAATATTACAATTAACTGTGGCTTTTCAGCATATATTTAGTTCTTTACACAATAGAACTGAAAGAATATACTAACTGATGATGTTCCATAGTGAGTAACTTAATATCTTACTTCAAAGGGTTGGCCAACAATCTCTGCCCAATTGTCACAAAACTTGTTTCTTGATTTGACATGAACCACGCAAGAGAGGAAACACTGCACCATATGTTTATAAGATAATTAGTTATGGTTATCTTGAATTGGATTTTACCAAGGTGATAAATTTATCTAACAACGAAACAAAGTCACCTACCTTCCCGTGAATATATGCTCCCTAAGTCCAAGAATCGACGGGTGCCTCACACCATCATGTTTTTTAAGAAATTCTTCCAGCAAATTCCTCATTTTCAAAGCTTCTTCCATGTAATTATCCTATAAAAAGCAACATTACAGACACTTGGCGATGAAGAGATTACTGTAACTATATAAATAGTACTCCATACCTGATTCATATCGATTGTCTGCAACCCTTCTCCACGAGTAAAGATAATGGCATGGTTCTGATTTTCAGGCTTTCCCTCGCCCAACATAGCAGGCCCAGGAAGTTTTATTTTATAAACAACCTGCACTTAGGCATGAAAAAAAAAATCACGGTTAAATAACAGCTACCATGTAAAACTTCACAATTTATGGTGCGTAGATCAATGGGAGGAAGCTTACCTGGTCCAAGTTTTGTACAGGATCTGAAGAATTAATGGACTTTGGCAAAGCAGCCTTGACCAAAGCAGAATAATACACCTTTTGGTTCATCTTCTTTGATTTATCTTTACTAGGTTCTTCAACCTCATCAATATATGCTACACGGAGTGATGGGTATCTGCAGAAGTGATTATAAAATTACTGGTTATTAATATTATAGCTGATTTTGGCGAGTAGTCCCTCAAATGAAATTAAGACTTACGCTGTCATAAGCTTTAAAATGTCCTGTGCACGAGGATCACCAGATCGCTTGTGAATACCATATTGTTGGCATGAAACCACATATGTGAATTTCATATCAGCCACTGCTTGACATTGGGCCCACAACGTCCTTTCCCCCTTTTGGTGATCCTCTGTATTCAGCTCTACAGCCTTGTAGCCTTCCATTAGATCTGAGCAAAGCATAACCACACACTTAATAAAATGAAGTATTAAATAATACAAGAGTGCAAGTTAATAAATAATCAAATAGAATTACCTTCATACTTGGCCATGTCAAGGAAAGCCTGAAGCTCCAAAGCTTTGCGGTAGTACATCATACCTCTTACTGATAATTGTGATTATGTCTCAAGTCAATTTTAAAACTAAGTACAAATAAATATCTATTTTACTTAAAACATGCACACAAAAAAAGCAAAGAGGATGGTACCAGTTTTGGACAGGGTCTGGCCTCTATAAGATGCCCACTGACGGAGCTCTTCTTCTAATTCGTCACTTCCTCTCAGTTCTTCTTCATTAGTGCATCCCATCCGCTCAAGAAAGTTGGTCCATTCATCTAAACATTGTTATTGGCTTAATTACCACCTATCTGATTCTAATGAAGAAACTTTAAATGCAAGACAAGTCTATGAGTTTATAACACCTTATGAAATGAAAAAAAGGAGAAGAAATAAACCTGGAAAAATCTTTTGCAAGTAAAAGAGGATCGAAACACCATCTTCATTCGGTGTTTCCAGATCACGCAAGGAGAAGAGTACCTCCTCTGTATAATATGGAGTTAGAACACTGCAACAAAAACTCTTATATCAGAAATGCACATTGTGGAAGAAATAATAACTTTCAAAAAACTGTTAACTGCTAATAATAATAGTTTAACTTTAAGATTATTGAGGGTGAAGGGGAAATAGGACACTTACGAGAAAGAGAGCATATTGCGAACTTTGGGTGCTGTAGGCATATCCATAAACAACGAATTGGAGAAGAATGAAATGCGTCTTCTAGCTTCTAAGTTAGAAGGTACATCCATGGCAGATTCCTTTGTAGTAAGCAATAGATAAAGTCGTTTAATCTGCAAATTAAAAAAATGTTAAAAGGTGATTATAGTATAAATCAAACTTCCAATATAAAATATAGATGAAAATCAGACACACCTTTTCTTTCCAAGCCTCGGTTACAGGCAGTATTGGGAACTTAATAGCTCCAGAGGATGCAAATAGTTGATACTGAGGATCAAGAGATGTCATCCCTTCATGGCCAGATCCACCAAGAATTGAATCTACCCAACTGAGAAAGGGAACACCATAAAATGGAATAAGGAACAGAAGAAACAAATTTATTTGATGAAGCAACTGTATCTAGATGCATACCTGGATATATGATCCTCCATCATTATGTCTCTTGTCACAACCTCTAACATGTCCTGGAAGAGAATCACAACTTGATCCCTGTCTTCTTGTTTGTTATCCAACTGTTAGTAGTAAAGTGACTCGATTAGGACTTCCCAAAATCAGTAGAGAACTGATAGTTATAGTTGGTCTGATAAGTATAATTACCAAAATTTTGATAAGTCTAACAAACTGATCATAGAGGCTAGGAAGAGCGCTCATCTTGAATTCTCTTATCAGAATACTCTCTTCTACATGTTTGTCAACCTCGTTAAATATATAATTTATAACCCTACACAAACGCAGCACGATGACCACTAAGAATGTTAGCAAACAATATAATACCAAAAGTCAACCCACATACAGAAAGGAAAAGATAAAACTGTTTCAATTATGTAACTTACTGTTTCTCACGGTCTCCTTGGACCAAGAATTTGATAACGTTCCTAAATGAAGCATAGCATTCACGAACAGCACAATACATATAGTTGTCAGCTTCAATTCTCTTTTTCAGCTCCTTATCCTTGCCATTGCTGTCCTTGGCCATGTCTAATGCTATTGGGATCTACAGAACATATAAGAGCATACAAGGTGACACAAAGGTGGCAAATATTCTCAAATACCACAAAACATATCTATTTTTAGATCAAATACCATGCTAGCGAGTAAAAATGGAGGCCACTGTATAAGCTCCAAGTCACGGTCAGCCCAATAGGGAACGAGCAATAGGTCCATTTCTCTGAAAATTGAAGCAAGCCCGTAATGCATAAGAAAGATACAACAACTTTCACAGGCACAGACTAAAAAGTATTAAAAAAAACAAGTATGATGGTAGAAATCAAGGATTATTCTCAGAGCATCAGTTTGTGGCTTACCTATTGCTAATAAGATCTTCTTCCCTGAAACTACTGATTATTTTATTCCACAGCTGAGCAAATCTTGCTGCCTCTTGCTCCTTGTTTGATGGGATCTATGATGATAGCAACATGAAAAGATATTAGGGCGTTTCATGTTTATATTTTTATATCATGAACTCATAAGAAAGTTTAATATACAATAATATATGAACAGGTTACATCAGCAAACTTGCGGGAAAATGTGCCCTTCAACCCTTTCTTCTTTGGCTCATTCTTTTCTGATGGAATCAAACAGGCATTGAAGGCCCCCGGCATTGATTGAAAACGAGATCGGAGCATACCCAATGTTCGAATCTGTAACCAGTAGAAAATATAAGGGCAACAAAAACAGCTATGCATAAAGATTAAAGAACATAAGAACAGTAAATTTCATGACAAACCAGAAGGCTTCTACACTGAAACATAAGTTGATCATTCTAGGCAAATTATCTAAAGTCATGCTCATGTGTAACCATACGAGAGAATGACAATACTAGGAATACTCGGTTTATGTGCAAATCTAATACTTAAAAGTCTTCGTAAAAGTTCACTAACCTCACCAAGGCGGCGAAATGCACCATAAATACCTCCAAACAAGGTGGAAAATATGGCATACCAAATCTGAGTATCCATAAAATAAACCTGCAAAATTTTGTAGGTTATGATTTCACTTCCCACACAAAATGAAAAGAGGGAGTGAATAATAAAACTAGTATAGCACATACAAGAATGATTGGAGCCCAGAGTGCAATCACAACGCCAATGTTGTTCTTTGCTGCGAAGGAAAAGGAAGACTGGTACAACATTTCTTGAAAATTAAGGTACTTTAAAGACACAACATAAAAATAAATGTTTATTTTTACCATGAGGAAAAAACTCATGCCATTGGAAATTTGTTATCCTAACACTCATGATGGCTTTTGTTGGACCCACAAGAGGCTTAATCTGTAAAAACAACAAAGCAAATTATAACTAAACCATCTTTAATGGAGATAAGCTATGCAATCAAACTTAATTCAATAAGCCAAATGGAAATTTTAGAAGTGACTTGTCAGACAAAAATAGCACCATGTTTTAACTTGCCATACCTATATATACATACATTTCCAGCAGACAAGCAATAAAATTTTGGAGAATGGATGAAACAAACGCACCTCTATGTAATAACTGAATGCCAACTTCGTGATTAAAAGAAGAACCCAAAACATTGTGTACCTGAGAAGTTCAAACATAAACTATGTAAGACATCAACAACAGGAGGAGATACTTACAGTCAAATGAGCAGTTATATGTACATATATTGCAGATATTCTTACGCAAAAAGTGAAAGTGTGCTCTCATGCATCCCCCGTCCAACATACAATCGAGGCTACAAGAAAAAAAGACAGGAGAACAAATGAGCTGTAAACTTGCCCACTTCAAGTATGGCACTTTTCATTCAACTTGGCTCATTAGAAAATAAAAATAAAATCAAGAAAAGAAAAGAAAAGAAAAGAAAGGGAAAAGGGCAAAATCTAAGGTGAACATGTGCAGAGAAGGAGAGAACAGTTCGCAAACCTGTGA
>JAYMSU010001013.1:0-11431 GCA_036897765.1 Erodium chrysanthum | reverse complement strand
AGGTTAACCGAATATGGAGATGACGAGTTTTGGAGCTAGAAAATGATCATAATCTAGGATCCGGGACTCAATCCGGAACTCCCACTGTGGGACACAGTTTTTTCTGAGTCCCGCGTCCTTTCATTCTGTAGACCCGGGACTCCATGCATTGCAGGCGCGTGTAATAAGCCTGCCAACAGTCTCTCTTTCTCCAGCACAACACTACACAACACAACACAGTCTCTCTCAGCTTTCTTTCTTCTCTTCAGGCAAGCTTATCACTCTGCCTCGCTCTTTCTTTCTCCATCTTTTTTTCTTCTTCACTTGTCACTCACTGAAGCTGCTTTCTTCGATTGCCGATCAATCGTAAGGGATGAAAAGGAACGATTTTTATTTTTCATTAGTATTTTGCATTTTACAGGCACACCTGGGATTGTCTTTGAATTATATCTATCGAATGTGGGGATCGACTTTCCTTCTTCTAGATTGCAGTTTCGTTCCCTACAGCTTCTCGGCGTCCAAACAAGTCGTTAGGGTTTTCAGTTTCAGACAAATTTGACCTTTATTTTTAGCACAACTGTATATTTCCCTTATGAGGCTTATGATGTGTCATTGATTTGCATGAATGTGTGATTAGATCAAAAAATTCTTGTTGTTTATGGATTCTTGCTTAGAAAGAGGACATGTTGTTTAGCATTCTGTGAATTTGTGCGTTTTGAATGAATAAAGCTTGCTTCTTTAACCCTTGCAGCCATCAGCTCAATGTTGGTTTTGAACTCTGATTATGATTACTGTATTGGGTGTTGTTTTTTCTTGTTTTTAGTCACATACTCAATATAATGTTGTTGTTTTTTTTCATGCAGGGTGTTGCAGAATGACTGAACCTTCAAAAGTTATCCATGTTCGCAATGTGGGGCATGAAATATCTGAAGTATTTTTCTCTCTGCCTCATCTCTGTTTTTCATTTCTTTCTGTTTCCCTTTACATCTCAGTTGTGGGGTTTTGTTTATTTTGGGTGTAGTAAAGTTCATTTCTTTATAGTTAAATTGGGAGAGAAACTTATTTTCAGCTGAAATTTAGGATTGAATTGAGGCATGCTCGAAAGGGTGTGGCTGGAGTGAAAAATGCAGCTATCTTTTGACCTTGTAATTGATGGACGAATTATAACGGGTAAATAATGGAGGGTTGATCTAGTGAAAAATGCAGTCCTTTTTTATCCTTTTAGTAACGGACCAGTTAATTGGGTGAGTAATGACGAGGGTGACACGTGTTATAGGATGCGTTATGTATGGTAGCTTGTGTACTAGGAAAGTTGGTCTCATGAATGCTGCATGCCCATTTATCATCATTTAGTATTCTATAGATGCTAATGAGACTATCTTCTTTTTTTACCAGAATGATTTGCTTCAGCTATTACAGCCATTCGGTGTCATCACTAAACTTGTTATGCTTCGTGCAAAAAATCAGGTTTTTACATGACCATCACAATGAAGAGGTAAGTGTTCAACTTAGAAGCTAAATCACTAATATTATATCTGCTGGTGTCTCAGGCACTTATCCAAATGCAAGATATTCCTTCAGCTGTCAGTGCTTTGCAGTTCTATTCAAATGTGCAGCCTAGTATAAGGTATTAAAACATGTTTATGTTATCATTTCCAGAACTCTCATACAAGAACTTTTTATTTGTGTTTCTGTTACATGTATCTTTTTTTTTCTTTTCCCACTTTTGAAATAGTGTATTCATTTTGAAACTCTTTCTACTTTGATTCAGGGGGAGGAATGTTTATATCCAATTCTCATCTCATCAAGAACTAACGACAATGGACCAAAATACTCAAGGACGAGGGGATGAGGTTGGTACTTAATGGTTAAATGATAGAAAAAATGTTCTTAGTTTTGTTAACGTCATCATGTAAATATGCATTTAAATTTAAGCCGCCCTTTTGAGTAAAACGTGATCTTAATACGCAGATGGTAAAAATAGGGTATCAATAAATAACTATTTAAAAGAGACAAGTCTTAATATTTGAGCATAAAATTAAGTATTCTGCATGCCCCTCATATATTGCATGCTCCATATAGTATTGTGGGCTCTGACATAAGGGCCTTTGTGATACAATAACACTTTGCTTCAATTTCAATTATGCCTTACTCAAGCCTCTTGCATTCTAGATGTTTAATCTATATCTAAATAGACCTGAATGAATTGGTTATTTATTCGTTCCTTTGGCTTGAACTAGGAAAAATATTATATCGTGTAAAAAGGTTAGACTGTGGCAGCTACAATTTTATGTGCTGTAAGTAATTTGAGGAGTTATTTGAATTATGTGGATATTAATTACTTGCATTAAAACATTCTATTTTTTTCTTCTGTATTTGTTTCACTAGGATTATGCTTCAGATGCAATCTTGCCACTAGAATATAGATAACCAGTGCACCCTTCTTTTTCCTTCACCAATGCTTCTTAGTTTTTGACACACTGGTTAGATGCTGCTACATATATAAATGCATATAATTTCATATGTGGGTTAATAGCATGATGACTAATAATTAGCCCTTTAGTGTTTGGATGACCTAAAGGTTCTCTTTCAAAATCCAATTCCAAATTTTATAATGTCTATTTTCATTTTCAAATGCTTATAGAGTTTTGGCTGTTAAATAGTAACTGTTTCTCTATCTATTCATTCTCTTCTGTCTCTATGCTGTTCTATGGATGCACAGCCAAACCGAATTCTCTTAGTTACAGTACATCACATGCTATATCCTATAACAGTGGAAGTGCTGCATCAAGTGTTTTCTCCTCATGGGTATGTGGAGAAGATCGTCACATTTCAGAAGTCAGCGGGTCAGCTTCTTCAAGTTTTCTTTCTCATTTCTTCAAATAATCTCCATTTCAACTGTTACCATTAGCTGGATGATTTGCCATTTAATTTCTAAAAGAATTTGTTTCCATAACCTGCTTCTTTACTTGATCCGGATTTGAAGAATGTCACTTTCATTCAAGAAGAAGTATGCATCAACTTTAATTAAGTTGTAACAATCTGTGCATGCAAATTGTGTAGGATTTCAAGCCCTTATACAGTATCAATCACGCCAAAGTGCTGTTACAGCTAGGGGTGCGCTTCAGGTCTCTTATAACCTACACTCTTACAACTTATTTTAAGCAGTTATCATTTTTATAGCTGCATTGATTGCCTTGTCAAAAGAGGTTTAATCTTGGCATTTTATAGGGACGCAACATTTATGATGGCTGCTGTCAGTTGGATATACAATTCTCAAAGTATGTTTCAGACCTTGGAGTAGCCTAATATCTGAACATGTATTCATATGAATTTGCCTTTGCTGCAATTTTTATTTATACTGATATATTTTTCATTTCTTAACTGAACTCTCAGCCTTGATGAATTACAAGTGAACTACAATAATGAGCGGTCAAGGTGGGTTCATTTAGTAACTCATTTATCATTCAAATCAGTTTGTCAAAACTTCTGAATCTTACTTACTATGCTCTCCTCGGTGTAGGGACTTCACAAATCCTAATCTGCCATCTGAACAGAAAGGCAGAACCTCACAAGTACGACCCATACTAGTGTTTTTATCTAATTCTTTGACGTTTAAAGATGATTTATTTGTGTTCCATGGTGCAACAGCCTGGCTGTGGTGATTCGGGTGGTGCGCAATCTCCAGGAAGCAGAGCAGGTGCATTAATTTGAGATATAAGTTCTGTTTGGTTATATGATTTTCATGCATTCCTGAGCCAATCACTTACAGATGTAATCTTTTTGCTTGTGTTTCAGTTGGATTTCCACACGTGGGTATCTGTCATTGCAAGCTAAGATGTGCAACTTTTGTTTTCTAAGCTTGACAATGTTACCATCTCTATGTACTTCCTTGGGGAACATATGGAATGTGTACAAACGCTGTCTCTCTCACAATTATTTGTTCAGTTGACATGGCTATGGTCTCCGTATACCTCCGTCAATAATTGCATCTCATAATATCACATCTGTAATAAAATTAATTATTTATATTAAAATGTAATGGATTGTATATTTATGTTTGTCCGTAGATGAGCAATACAGCTGCTATTGCAGCTGCCTTTGGAGCAGGTTTCCCCCCTGGAATAAGGGGGGCAAATGAGAGGTGCACAATTATTGTCTCCAATTTTCATCCCGAGGTAACTCATCTGTAACCTTGTATATTTTTAAATTTTTAGGGGGTAATTGCTTAAAACTACCCTTTTGAATCGTCCACTCAGAAAACTACCTTTTGACAAAATTTGAACATGAAACTCCAAAAAAAAAAGTTCTTGCCTGAACTTCATGTTCATTTTCACAATTCATTGAGTCAAGAAACACACTATGTTCTCTGCTATAGTCATTCTAATTGGCCGATTCAAAAGGGTAGTTTAAAGTTCACATTTTGTTTCTTCTTCTCATAAGTGGGCAATTCAAAAGTGTAGTTTAAAGCAAATGCCCCGACGCGCCGGATCTCATCGTGGGAAATGTTTTTGTTCTCTGCACGTTACAGAAAATAGATGAAGATAAGCTTTTTAATTTGTTCTCCATGTATGGAAACATTGTGAGGGTTAAACTCCTCCGAAATAAGCCAGATCATGCACTAGTTCAGATGAGTGATGGGTTCCAAGCTGAACTGGCTGTAAACTTTTTAAAGGTTTGTTTCCTAAACAATATTTAGAATATGTTATTTCAGTGTTTACCATAATAATGTAGCTTTTTTTTATGCTATAGGGAGCAATGTTGTTTGGAAAAAGGCTGGAGGTCAACTACTCAAAGCACACCAACATAACGCAAGGTGCTGACACTCATGAGTACTCCAACTCAAATCTGAACTGCTTCAACCGCAACGCAGCAAAGAACTACCGGTACTGCTGCGCCCCGACAAAGATGATCCACCTGTCAACTCTCCCTCAAGATATCACAGAAGATGACATTGTGAGCCACCTGGAGGAACACGGGCCCATTGTCAACACTAAGCTCTTTGAGATGAACGGTAAGAAACAGGCCCTTGTTCTATTAGAGAGCGAGGAGCAGGCCACTGAAGCACTTGTGTGCAAGCATGCAAGCTCGCTTGACGGCTCTATAATCCGCATCTCCTTCTCTCAGTTACAGTCTATATAACAAGAACAAGTCTTCTTGTAGGGAGGTTAGGGAAGGTGATATAAGAAAGAACCTTTGCTCTCTGTGTAATAGTCTTGACTGCTTTTTGGCTCAATGGATTTGGATTTTGGATATTTGAATTCAGGCCACCTTTGATGTTTTATTTTGTTAGCAGTTTCAAGTGCTTTTAACTGCTAACAAAATTTTGAGATAATTTTGATTTATGTTTCAAGTGCTTTTAAATCAATTATGATTGTCAATAATTTTGATTTATGTTTTAAAAATCATTTATAGGCGGTCAACTTGTTGAATGTACAGTTTTATATTGAGAGGAAGGAAATTAAGGTGACTGGATTTTTTATTTTAATTTAAAATTTCAAAGATAAAATCACCGTTTTGGAACAAATTAACACTGAATGCAACAAAATACAACATCAACTGGCAAAAGGTCGATAATACACCGTACTTTTGTACAATTATCCCATTACTTAATTGCAGAAAAATAATTGTTGACAATATCAAGAGTGAACCAAACAGTAACACTGAGAAGATACAATTACATACACTGTAGTTGGCACCTTCCAAAAATAGAAAATCCAATGGGTAGCAGTTCATGGGAATGGGATGGGGTACAAATTTGTTTCACTCCCAATGTTATAATTGTTCAAAACCCAAATCAATGCCTGACTGACTTGCTAAACAAGGAACTCAACATCCATCTAAAACTGCCCACATCTAGAGTTCATATACAAATTACAAACCTCAATGAATCGCATCCTTTGCATCAACATTCCGTCTGGATTCACTCAATGTGGAGTCGGCAAGGCCCTCGGGTGCAATCTCCCAGCTACTGTTTCTTCCCCGACTAGAATGCCGTGTTTCTGCACGAATAGTGGTAGCTCGATGATCTGAACTCAGAACAGACTCAGCTCCATTGCTCCCTCTGCTGCGTATGTCCTCATCAAGCTCTTCAACATTACGCCTTTGTGAGATCTTGAGTAGATCCTCCCCAATGTCCAGATCATCCTCTACCTTCGATCGACCGCCTCGTTGATCTTCTACTTCTGATTCCCGTGTGCTGGGCAATGGCAATGGCGGCCTCTGTGTCTCTTCCTGAATGAATGACCTGAAGTTGTTCTTTGAGGGCGCTGTCTTTGTGCAGAACACTTCCAGAAAATTATCCATGCATCCCCGGTTGTAAACGTTCATCCTGTGGTCCGATCTATAACGGAAATTCTCATACGTGGTCTGGAAACAACAAATATCAGGATAAAAAACCGTTAATTAATATATCTTATATTTGCAAGAGTGCCATGTGCTATTCACTTTTTCAATTTGTAGCCCTCTTTTTTTATAATAGCAAAAAGTGCCATGAAGTTGGTTGTCTTTTTGCTGCATTTTATGCAAATTTGTTTCAAAATGACGACTTTACCCTTGAAATTTTAAAAATAAAATTGTAATCTCCCTTAATTTCAAGGGTAAAATGGTCACTTTGAAACAAATTTACACAATGCAACAAAGAGACAAGTTCACGGCACTTTTTTGCCATTATCGAAGAAGAAGAAGAGGGCTACGAATTGTAAAAAGTGAATATCTCATGATACTTTTTTGCAATTATCTGTCTTACAAAGATAAAGCAACTGACCTGGTTTGTTCCTATAAGGTACAAATGGAAGCCAGTAAGTCCACCAACAAACCACAGAGCAATGAAACAATAGGCCATGAGTATAACAGATACAGGTGATAACTTCATTGCATTCCAGACCGTGCCATGGTGATCATCCATCAGAACCTTGATATACAAAGCGGAGATGGAGAATACGTAGAGGCAAAGAAGAGTCGATGACGAAACAAACAAAAAAAAGTAACGGTAGTTGCGCTGCAAACACATGGAAACATTATAAAATGTTGAAGCAAAAACAATAAAGCTTTTGAGTTGAAGATTAAGAAGATGCACACCAGTCCAATGCATTGGCCAACCCATGGGCAATGGTGATCGAAACGCTCCACACAATTGTTGCAAATAGAGCAGTGGGAGCATCTTGGAGGGCGATATAGCATGCATGTCTCACAATACTTCACCCTCACTGGGAACCCGTTGACCATTACTTCTTTTGTTCGAGGGAACTGAAGGCTTGGTGTTTGTCTTCCACCGATTTCGGCCGACATAGAAGAGTCATAACGAAACTCTTCCTCTGGTGGGTGAGAATTACGCGGAATGATACCCGGGTCCCGCGCAGAAGTGCGAAAAAGAAGCCCCAGTACCTATCGAATTCACTTGAAATTAGAATAACACACCTACTACAGTTAGCAAGTAAAGACCGGAAATTGCCTTGGAAACTTTGACCAGTTAACGTTTTTATGAGTCACAGTCCCGAGACCAAACCAACTCTTATACCATGTTAAACTTACTCCAACCTGAAAGCTTAATCTATTAGGTGGAAGGCCCCATTAGTATATCACTAAATCCACATTCTTACAATGTGGAATACTTCAACATATTGCAAAAGGGTCCCAGGTAAACTGAGGGCAACCATTTGAGATTAGGGTCTAGGATTTTCATCATTTTCTGGCGAAAAAAAGAGCTATTTGAAAGGAAAAAAAAAGTTTGAGTAGCTGTAAATAACGTTTTAAAGTTGGGGATAGTTATTTGCAAAAGACGTATAGTACACAATACATATCTGCAATTAACCCATCTATAAGTTAAAAGAAAAAAAAACAGCATTATTTCAGCCTGATGAAGCAACTTTTATCAGTTTTTTAAGTGGGACAAATGCATCTATACATCATGGTAATAATACGAACTTTGAAATACTGAATTTAAGCAATGATACTTGAGAACATAACGTTTCATGGAAAAAGTGAAATAGCACAATATAAAACAGATAGATTAGGGGACTGACAAAGATAGTGAAGACAATCACCACCACCAGAATAGCATGTCCTGCATTATATGGAGAAAATTCATGGCGAAGATGCCTTGCAACAAATACGCAAAAAATGATAACCGGAGCGATGATTAGCAGTAAGGTGACAACCAGCGACTTAGCATCTGGCCCAAAAATCAACCTTCCACCAAGAATGAATTTCTGCAAAATATGCACAAGACAATGTCAATAAGTCTTGACTGATAAGAACAATAGCAACCACTTGCTGCTAACTATAAGATCACTTGCTCGGAGTAAAAAATGAACATCGTAAGACATGGTCACATCCTTACAGTAAGCAAACTCATGCTAAATTTACTGATGCATAAAGTCAAGTGACGCTACTGGTCCCACCTTCATAGTCCTGAAACAGCACGCATCATGGTGTGTATTTGAAATTGTTTTAAGAGTCCTCAGACTAAGGGGGAGAGAGATCTTTTTGTAAGAACGCTTTAGTTTCTAAATAAATTTGTTGTCGGATTCCAAAATTTACCTTAACTACATAAAACTTCAGATTAACTGGACTCCTGATTAGTTATTATAAAGTTACATTATCTTTTTTTAAATATGATATCAGCAATGATTAATTTTATTTGAGTTCTCCAAACAACAAATAATTGAGAAGAAAACCAGCCTTTTGGATAAAGTTGTTAACCATTGCACATTTAAATGTTGATTTTTTAAAAATCATCCAGTTTTATTCTTGTTTTGCTTTAGTTCAGAATGTAAATAGTAAACAGGTGTTCCCTTGAGTTGGAGTTCTACTCTTTTGACCCAACACGGTATGAAAGCTCAAAAGATTTTTCAGAGCTTTCTTTTTAATTAGTGATAAGACTTCAGTGAGATTCAATTATTTGAAGAAGCTAGTTCCTCTCTTCACTGATCTCTTATTTTACTGAACTCGCTATCATTTTCATCATATTAAACAGAGTGAAGTTGCACCAAAAACATCCAAACGAGATAGGAAGAATAAAGAGGTAGCAAGGTAGTCTTGGCCAGTTCAACTAAAAAATCATGCAGATCCTAAAACAATATAAATATACACCTATACTGAGTTCATTTTACAGTACAGAACCAGTATCAGAACAGTAACCTATAACTGTTACTAAATCAGGACCTCAACCCTCTATTGAGGCTGGGCTGCATCAGAATAACATGCAAAAATAGTCTGGTATACACAATCACAATAAACATTTCAATCTAGATTACCTGAAGGAACAGTACAAAGATCAACTTTAAACTTAGTAGTTACTACATAGCAAAAGACAGTATTTATCAAGCAAAAATTCTTGGTATTTTGTTCATTCTATCCTCTAATCTGCAGACGTGCATAGTTGATGGATACATATATAATATGCATACTAAAACAGCAACATTTTCTCCAACGAATTCAAAACTATACATAAAAACAATATCAGTTTGGCAAACAGATAAGTTATGTTGAGCTTGTTTCTTAAAATGAAGGCCTCTTCAAACAACACACAAAGCTAGCTCTGAGTCCACATAAGACAGAGAAAGGAAGATAACAACTAATGCGACTGAAGACAACAGATTACAAACTCTGAATGGGTAAGAGCCCTTCCAAGGGAGATTGTTGTGTTCCCACTCCAAGCAAGAGAATGCTGAACCATGAACATCCCCAAGCTTTTAGTGATCATACCCACAAACCCAATTGTAGTTAGCATCATGCAAGTATAGCAAGACTAACAAATAGACAGAAAAGCAAACCCCAGCAGGCTACTGCATTCACTATTATTAGCTAACTCACTCATTCTCCCAGTAACAAAAACATGCTCAAATTTGAAATGACATTTCTAACCATTTAGACCCCGTACTCAACTCAGCTTTCTTCAGCGACATGATGTTCAAAACGCCAGGAAAAATTATATATATTTTAAAATAACTTAGAAACCCCAATAAATAAATAAACAGTTGTTTGCAACAACAACAAAAAGCAATAGGAACCCAATCGGATGCTATACCTAGCACAAGTCACCCAGAGAATCAAAACCCACAAAAACCCAACAAACATAAACTGCATAAGAAGCAGACAAGCACGTATTGAGATTCAAAATCCAGAAACAGTGAGAAGGGAGAAGCTTACATTACTCCCTTTCCAGACCTCAAAGACGCGTTTTGCCATTAAAGAACCGTAGGCTCCTCCTTCAACTACGCAGGCAAGGAGTGGAAGATTCGGAACTTGTGGGCGCTCGTTTCAGTAGCATTCCGACCAAAAGCGGAGGGCAAATCCGGCGGCTGAAAGTGGGTTTGGGGATTTTGGCTGCGGCGAATGCGATCTATGGGAGTAGAGCTATTGCTTTCTTCTAGGGGGTTTGATTTTTCTTCTATTATTCGGTCGTACTCGTTGGTGTCCTTCTTCTTCCTTCTACAGAGTATAGAAGAGTATTGTATTGGTGTGGGAAGAGAAAGATTTGGAATGTAATAAGGAAAATCTAGTACACGGGTATATAGGGCAATTAAATTATGTTTTGCCCGCATCCCATTTTTAATTAACCCTTGTCGCTTCTCCATCATCTTCCTCTTTTTCTTTCTTAAATTACCATTTTACCCCTCCTTCTGTTTCAAAATACCAAATTACATTTCATAAATAAATAAAAAAACGAATACATACTTTACAACGGTAAATTTAAAGTGTATCGGTTCTTCTTCAAAAAAAAAGTGTATCAATTCGTGTCTTTGAACTCTTTTTCTTAGTAATATCGATTACAAATTTCTTTAGAAAAGTGTGTACGATGAACTTACTTACTAAATAGATGAACCCAACAACTGTTTGTATATTTAACAAGAATACACAGAACATGATTAGAATGGAGTACAATCGTTTGAATGAATTTTGATATTTTAAATTCTAAAATTTGATTTTCGTGTCAGTTTTTTGTTTGTAAATAAAAATTCGTAAAAATGTGGTTTTCCGATTTTTGATCGGTCATGTCGTACAATATAAATTCAAACTTAAATACAATTCATAATATAAAGTACAAATATATTTTGGTTGATGATTGTAAACTTCAAATATTAATCCGCTATAAAGCTGAACATTTCAAAAAATATATATAAAGCTGAACACTAATCACACAATTATACAACATGTGAACAAAATTTAAACATTGATTAACATACCTCATTATTACATAACATATGCACACACACAAAAACTTAACATTTGTGTAACATACACATACTTGAGTAATTAGAGTTAAGAACATGAATTTATATTCATTAAAATATAAGTTAACAAAAAAATTATAATAATATTTAATATAAAAACATGCTTAATGTTTTAGTTAATCGAACATGGGAATGACGTGGATGCCTTCTCGGACTCATAGATCCCAATGGTCTGGGGGTTCAACTCCCTCATTGTGAGAGGCAGTGTAGTGTCG
>JAYMSU010001012.1:0-11436 GCA_036897765.1 Erodium chrysanthum | reverse complement strand
CGTCGGATCCTGAGAAGTGGGCGGAGGAGGACGATGTCGTACGACCCGCTAAGCTACGCGCTCAACTTCGATACGACGTCGTTGGACGAAGACTACTACCAGTTTTGCGCCTTCTCGTCCAGATTCGTGGCCAGCTCCAAACCAAGACTTGCAGCTTCATCTCATCACTAGATGATTCTAATATTTTTTGTACACTTGGTTTAATCTTGTAGATCTGTCTTTAAGATTATGGAGTAGTATGTCTGTATACAGTTTACGTACGAGAATGAAACTTTTTAGCTTCAGACTAATTAATGCTTACATTTATTGATTTTCATTCCCCTTCATCATGTACCTTGGAAGTGTATGATATCAGAGTATGTATTGAATGGACTAACCTTAATTTTAATTTATTCATTCAATTTTATCATAAATTTATAATAATATTGAAGGCTTTACCTGTTCCTTTTTAAAATAGGTAAGGGTAAAAAAAATGACAGTTTACTTTACCATGTTTTTTAATTTCACATCGTATATTATAACAGCCGATGGATATTGTATCCGTTATGTTAAAATTTGTTGTATTTTGTGTAAACTTGTTCAAAATGATAATTTCGTCATTGAAATTTTATATTTAAAAAATAACAAATTATTTAATTTTCTCTCTTTTTATTTATTATTTTTGAAATGGCTAAATCGTTATTTTTTAACAAATTTACCCAAAATATAAAAAAATTCAAACATAACATGTACAATATCTATCATTTTTTAGTATATGTGAAGTTGTGAACTTACAAGAACTATAAGTGAATGATTATTTTTTTAATTACCCTTTAAAAAGAGTCTGCCTACCACTATAGGACAAGCAAGTGACTGACCGACCACTGTAATGTTTTTAGGTATCATATCATTTGATTTGATGTGAGGATTCAATAGACTTTTAACCACCAATGATATGTTAAAAAAAATCAAATCCTTTTCTAGTGAACTTTCTACACAAGTTGTTGCAATTAGATCCGTTAGCAATAGATCAATTCAAATCTCGATGTAAGGTTTCAAGTGCAGAGATGAAATAGAAAAACGTATTACTTTAGAAACAACATCACATGTGCGAGATTATGCTACATTTTCATTTCACCTTACATAGACTTTACAACAAAGATGTCCTAAATTATCCTACGTTTCACCACTCAATGCACATCACACCCACAAAATTTGCAGCGCACTGAGTGAAGTTCCCCAAGAAAAAAAATATTGGCACCAAACAACGGCCATGACATCAACAACTATGCTTCTTCAACTCCATGATCACTCACTTGATGATCGGACACAGTACCCTCTGATGATCCTTCCTCTACTTCTGGAGGGCATTGCGAACCTGATTCAGATTTGCTCAAATTCCCCCTCTCAGCCTCATCTGGTGCTTTTTCCGGAGATGTGTTCTTCTCAGACACGCTTTGCAACTCTGGTAAGACGACAGAATCAACCGGTTTTGGCTCTGGGAGGACTTCAGTCTCCATTAAGCTTGAGCTTGCCATGCCAGAAACCGAAGACAAATGGGGACCCGGAGCAACGCAGGAGGCTACCAGCTCGAGTACTTCAGGAGAGGGAGACAATCCCGGTGGTATTTTCTTCTGCAAATGTAAATAAGCAGTCGAGGATGAAGGGTCCATTTTTGATGAAAATGAAGGAGCCAGTGGGACTGAGCTTGAAGCAGCACTATCACCATGGAGACTCTGAAAGGTATGGCTGCTTTCAACAATGTCTGATGGAAGTGGAACTGGCCCTACCATCTTTGATTTCCTCTTCTTCTTCTTCTTCTTTAGACCGAGTCTTGGATCCTTTGGTTGTAAAGGAGGCGGACCAGGGATCACAAATGGAGGAATAGTTGGTTCATCCTCCCCATAGAGTAAGCGAACCGATTGAGCAATGGCTGATACAGTAGGTGGGAGTTCAGGATCTGGAGGCTTAACATGAGTATTTACTGCTTCCCGGAGCCAATGAGGTAGTTTGTTCTTTGAAGAGCTGCTGCTTCCAGCTATTTCTTCCTCTTTACTGTGGGGAGGCATAAACCCTGGACTTGCAACATTATTATGAGACCCCCTCAACAAATTTAGTGATCTATCAAGAAGACTAGGCAGCTTGGAACCAACGCGAGTACTACCAAATGAGTTAGGTAGAAATGGTTTCTCCATGGGAGCATTGGAAGAAGTACCTGGTCTATCAGAGGGCAAAGTTGGCAAGCCAAGTTGATCCAATGGTTCGAGATGTGGCAGGCCAGATGCCAGATCATTAAAGCCCAGTTTTATGTCCGTCAGGTGGCTTTGGAACTTTGGAGGTCCAACAAATCTACTTCCCTGCAATGCCCTTGCCATCATTCCATCTGAGATGCTTGGAAACAAGGCTGATTTGCCTGATTTTGTTTGCTTTGCTGGCTTTGGACCTGGAAAAGCTGGCCCGTCCAATATTTTGTGCTGTTCCTCCTCCCACCTAGATGCCAAATCCTCTGAACTCTTGTACCTAGAAAATTTCAACCTGGAGTCTCGAAGCATCGTGTCCCAATTGCCTCTGCCATGTCTACGGACGCCAATCCAGAGGCAATCGAGTTCATCTTCAGACCAGGTATCAACTTTTGTTTTCTTCTTAAACATGCTGTCTGAACCTGATCCAGTCCTCATCATTATGTTCTCGAGCACCTTCCTATGGTTTTCAGGAAATGATGAGAATGTGGTTGGCATCTGACCTAAACCAAATGTGGGAGCCATATCCCTGTCTTGTTGGCTATACCTCGGTGCATCATGGGAGGGAAATTTCAAATTGGGGAACAATGGCATTGCTGGCATAGAGCTACCCGGACCTTCAAATCCATTCCCCAAGGACAAGCTAGGAAAGAAATCATGAGGTGGAGGTTGCATGCTTTTAGCTGAAAGTGGCAATCTGGACAGCAATTTCTCATCAAAAGGTAAGTTGGATGCTGCCATCTTTTCATGAAAATCAGCCAAGGCACTACTTCTGTCCAAGGGGTCAGAACCTTTTCCTTGAAGGGCAGAGGGAGGAAACTGCAATATAAAGAAAAAAAAAGAAAGCCTGTTAACCTATGCATAAACTGCAATAGTGAAATCATATAAATGTGTACTCAGAGAGAAGAGAGAGTACCGGAATAAAGGGAAGACTGTAATCTTGAAACTCTGGACCCTTTGAAGCTGTATCCATAGAAGTAGCAGAGGAAGGAGGTAGACTGAATGGAAACTCTGGTCCAGTCCCCATCCTGTTCTGTCTTCCATTTGATCTTGAGAAGCTCCGCCTTGACGACTCTGACTTACCAGCATTAGGAGCACATAATCCTAGAACCGGTAATAAGTTACCATGGAAATGATGACCTGGATGCAAATTCTCAGGAGAGGGATGTTCAATGGAAGGATCCAGATGGCTGCTCATTTTATTCTTTGATAGCCTGCCTGTCCTCAAGTTCGCATCTGTTCTGTTTTGTGGTGGCTGAACAGGATCCAAGTCTATTATAGGAGATTTCTCTTCTACAGATTGAGTTAATTCATCAGCCTGGTTCTTGTCTTTGGTGTCAGATTCAGGTCCAGGCAATATCCCTGCCAGGCGAGCTTGTTCGATGGAATTCCTCCAAGCAAGCCGTTCTTTTTGTCTAGCACGGAGCTTAGCACTGTTCAATAAAGTGAAATAGTGCTGTCAAGATAATATGTATTCGATCTCTTTGCTCAAGGGCTAGTAGAACAATGTTACAGCATAGAACAATAATAATTGGAACTTGGGTTCATAGTGTTCTAGATCTTAATGTATAATTACAAATTTACAACCATATTAAATTATTATCAGAAGGATTAAGAATGTCAAATATCACTACACTGTCGCTATTCAAAGTTAAAAATCAGCAGAATGAGTTGAGAGTGTGAACTTACAATTTTTCTTTTAGAGCCCGTCCTGCTGCTGTATACTCACGCTCAGGCTCTGGTTCTGGCTCTCGTCCCTCCTCACAGCCATTCTGAATTAACAAAACAAAACTGATGTAACAGTGGGTGGAAACACGCATGATGAATGCTATAATATGAGTATTATTTCAAGTTTCTATAGAAACCTAATGTGGAAGTAGAGGTTCCTTACAATTACTGTTGTGTGGGTATGCAGCTAATCCCATCACAAAGTCACATGGTAACATACTTTTCTCAACAACCTCAATTAGAAGTCTAATGTTTCCATGTTCAAAACTCATATATTAGTCTGAACATATTTGACCAGACACAGACAATGAAGGACCAATATATGTTTGCATGCACAAAGTAAATAGTTACCTCACTCATTGTTTCATTTGGGTGTGGAGCATATGCCTCCCTATATGAAACAGCTTTTCTCTGGCGCTTCCCTCGACCAAGAGATGCTTCTTCCTCATTTTGATATTTCTCCCATCTATAAACCAAATATAAAACCATGTCAAACTTTCTAAACTACAGTTGCAGCTTTCTTGCTTCAAATTATTCTAGAAAGTCAAGTATTCGATAAATTGCTGATATATTAGGGCTAAATACAACAATAACCAGTCTGAAACTAATGTCACATAAAATAACAAGCCTTGATACCTCTCCCTCTACTCTCTTTTTTATGAGCCCCAATTATTCTTATTTAAGTTCCCAAGTGTTTCTAGTGTTTATGAGTGGTTTTCCACTTAATCCTGTATTGCTTTTCTGTTAACATTGAAAATCAACATATGCTGTAAAAAAAATCATCAACTGACATACTAATGAGGATAATCTATCAGGATCCCAAATTACTACTCCTATCAACAATGCTTCAAGTTCAGATCATAAGGTATTAGCATGAGTAAGACAGAAAACAATGAGAGGAACCACATGCTTCTTACCTTGTACGCAAAAGTCTGTCCCATTCATTTTCTTCAGTAGAAGTTAAAACATTATCCTCTTTCCTATCAGAATTTTGAGCACATATATCATCAGTTTCATCTGGAGGTGACTCATCTTCACCTTGTTCTTCAGTTGGTTCGTCAATCCACTCCACAGCCTTATTAAAAACATCACCCAAATAAAATCAATAATAAAAGAAGAAAAAATCACCTTCAGACTATTGAACATCAGTATGCAAAAGTCTGTCTCTCTAAAGTTCTAACCATGGTAAAGTTCAAGAATAAATAGAATTTTTTTTGTTTCTTTTGCAACCAAACTGAAAACATATGAAAATTTAAGCCGTGTGCCAATAAGAAAGACTTTGGGAATTAAGGATATCATCAACCCAAACTTTTAAGAAAATATAATATACATGAACTAAAAAAATATAGTAATGAAACAAAACTGTATTTTCTCCTAGTAAAGTATCAGTTTCACCAACATGAAATTTAAGTATTGGAGGGAAGGGAACAAGTTCCACTATCAGTTAGACAACATAAACGACAATAAAGGAGTAAGTATTCAGTTATGGCCACCAATATAGAAAGAGAAGAAAACATCATGGCAAAGAATATTAGTGTGCATGGTTAGGTCCTATTCACATATCTAAAATCTCAATAAGCAGATCCAAACCTCCCTATTGGCCAATCCAACTTTACATTATGAACAATCATAATTCATGCTTAACAACTTGGGTATCATAACTCATCTCCAAAAATGCAACTTTTATGGTTTTGTTCAAACAAAATAGTATAGTATATTTATGAAATGATGTAACAAGATAACAACAAAAATCTAACTGCAAGTGTTTAAAGGTCGTATAGTACACCACCTTAACTGAGCCAAGCATATCATTCTCCAACTCTCCTTCTGCGGCATCGGTTGATCCAGATTGAAGGTTCGAACGATCAAGTAACTTAATAATTGCATTTTCATCCCACACAATTTTTGTGTTGCCATCTGTACATTTATCCTTGTACACATCACCAAGACCACCAACCCTCTTCCTATGCTTGTGTTCTGTATCTACCACTGTCTCATGTTTGTTGCTACTATTTTCACATGTATCTTTCCCAACTGTACCAGGAGAATCATTAAAAAGTTCTTCAGTTCCCCAGCGGAGAATATCTTCCACTTCCTTCTGAGATCCAGATTTATTCACAAAAAGCTGATCAAGCATCAGTTTCTTTTTTGCAAGCTGCAAAATGCGCTCTTCAACACTAGCACGAACTACAAGCCTGTATACCAAAAGTCTTTTTGATTGCCCAATTCTGTGTGCTCTGTTCATAGCCTGTATATCAGCATGTGGATTGAAATCAGAATCATAGATGATGACCGTATCAGCAGAAGCCAAATTGATCCCAAGGCCACAAGAACGTGTTGATAACAAGAAGACGAATCGATTTTTATCTTGGTTAAAGCGTGCAATTGCTGCCTGACGATCAGCCACAGCAACAGAGCCATCAACTCTCTCATAAGTTTTAGGACCAAATTCAATTGTCAAATAATCCTCAAGGATATCAAGAAGCTTTGTCATCTGTGAAAAAATAAGGACTCTATGGCCTTCCTTGTATAATACTTTTAGCATAGAATGCAACAGAGTCAATTTGGCTGAAGCTTTGATCCGCATTTCATGAAGGAACTCTATCGACCCAGAATCAGGCTCTGTACCCTGTATGAGATATGGATGATTGCAGACCTTTCTTAGTTGCATCACAATGTTTAGCATTGATTGCTGTGCAACCCCTTTCCCAATATTCCTCAGTAGATGATAGTTCTTTGTAAGCATTGCACGGTAGTATTCAGCTTGAATGGATGATAATTCAACAGGAACCATTCTTTCAGTCTTTGGGGGGATATTTTGCATAGCATCCTTCTTAAGCCGTCGAAGCATATGTGGTGCAACGAGTTTCTTTAACTCTTCAACTTTTTCAGCAGTTGTAAGATCATTGAACTTCTCCTCAAATGAAGATAGAGAAGGAAATGAAGATGGCTGAAGAAAATTGAGCAAATTATACATTTCACCAATGTTGTTTTGGAGGGGAGTACCAGTCAATAATACACGGTGCTGAAAAGAGAATGTATTGAGCAATCCGAATAGCTTACTTTCTGCATTTTTTAAACGGTGGCCCTCATCCACCACAAGAACTTCCCAAGGAACTCCACGCAGATGGGATGAATCAGCAAGAATCATTTCATAAGTAGTTAAAAGAACATTAAATTTATAAGGAGCTGTTTTCTTATTCACTTTGCTTGGATTGCTGGCATGCCATTCATACTGGCGAATCATTGCTCTTCCCTTGGCAGACCCATGATACTCCACAACATTTAAATCGGGAGCCCATAATGAAAACTCAGAAAGCCAGTTAGGCATAGTGGAAAGTGGAACCAGAACTAAACTAGGCAAAGTAGCTTTGAATTCAAAATATAGGGATGATAGGAAAGCACCAGCAGAGACAGTTTTGCCAAGCCCCATTTCATCAGCAAGTATCACATTCTTTGATCTATGCCAGCATTTCCTCAACCAATTCAGTGCTTCAAGCTGATGAGGAAATAGAGAGCCTCCTTTTAGTTCTTTAGGTTGCTCCACAAGAGAAACTATTCCACTTTGCTGACAATCATCCTTCCCCTTTCTTGTATCGTTTCTAGCAGCATCTTTTTCCACTGCCCACTTTTCAAACTGATAAAACAAATCAATCAAATATGCGGACTCTTTAAGGGGAGACTCATCTACCCTTTCCCAAGTGCATTCATCGTAGGAGAGCCCAGTCCATTTTACAAGAGCTTCGCTAGTACCGTCTTTGGTAGCACGTAGTGCAATTACCTTTTGAGGTTCTTTCCACCTGTCTTCACAGATATTTATCACTGATGTTCCATACTTTGCCTTGTAATTTTCAAGTTTTCTCTTAGCTAGCCCTTTCAACTGGGATTCAGAAATCCATTTGTTATGAATGTGAGACTTCCCTACCCATTTAACCAAAAACTCATACATCACAACCTCTCCATTAACGCTAGCAGTTTCAGCCTGTGTAGGCTCTTGAACTTTGTTTTCTATATCCTCTTTTATTGTGCATTCAGCTTCACGAGTCACCTGCATTTGAGATATTTCTGGAACTTTTTCATCGTGACTTTTCAAATCAATGTCAGTAGTCTCTGCTGCCTTCCTCTCAGAACCTTTTTCTAGACCTTCTGTAGCAACTTCAGAATCATCTAGATGTTCACTATTTGTGCCTCTACATCCCGAATCCTTAATTCCTTTACTCTGTAAATCATCAAGATTTAAACCCATATTACTAACAGATGTTTCCTCTGACAATTTGTTTTGGTTTCCCGGAGGCAGAAGATCGTCTGCATGGAAATCATCGGCAACAGTTATAGATGTCTTATCGCCTTGAACTCGACAACCAAGAACCCTATCAACCTGCAATAGCTGACATGGGAGGAACAAGATTAAGTCGGATAAAAGATAGTTTGTTCAAATAGTTCTGCTCAAAAGAGTTGACTGACCTGCTGAATCTCACCAGTAGGACTATCTTCACATACTGGTGTTTCATCAAAATGATCACCTGCTTTCTTTAACTCATCTGATGGTCGTGCTACTTCCCCAGAAAGCTTCAAGCATTAAAAAAAAAAAATTCACCACCGACAACAATAATTCATAGACAACAGACTCATGACTGATTTGAAGATAAAAATGTCTACAATGATGATCATCAATAAGTCAACCTTAAAGAGGGGATTTTTCTACACCAAACATCCAAATAAGTATAGCCATCAAACATTCAGAGTAAAGCTCACTAGTGTTAGCATTTACAATTGTTTCCTTTTCCAGACAGTGTACATGCTGTACTTATGGAGAATGAAAATCATCCAGTAACGGGAGAAAAGGGGACATTAACTGCTAATGTGTTGAAGCTAAAATATTTTTCCCTGGTATAATGTTTTTGCAGCCATCTTTTATGGTCTTAGACATTCTTAGGGTTCAAGGAGAACTTAGAGTAAAACTTAAATGAAGTCACTTCAATGACCAGAAGAACAACAAAACTATAAAATTATACCTCGTCTGCTTTCAGGATATCCAAGCACTTCTTGTCAGCATCCTCCTTCAACAAAGATGCAGAAACTACATGCTTAACACTCTTCCGCTTTCGGTGCAGTTTACTTTTTCCACTGCTTGCAACATTTGCTTTGGACTCGCGCTTTTCAGAAGTACTAACAGGTCTCTTCCCCTTATCAGTTCTGCACTTCTTCTGACTGCCACTTTTGTTATCTCTGCATTCTCTTTTTCTATTTTTTTTCTTGGTTGCTGTTCCAACATCAGCGACAGACTTGTCTCCTGGAGAAACATCATCACAAGACAAATCGATTGTAACCTCAGGAGCTTCATCTGATGCTGACCTTGTACCTTTAGACAGAGGCTCAACTTCCTTGGAAGGAGAAACTAATTTCCCTTCAGTAGGTGAGTCTTCTAGAGAAATGTCGGGTTTATTTTTATCATCATTTGCAGACACGGGACTACACTCCACAGAATCAACAAGAGATGGATCACTGGGCTTACTGCTACATGATACATCATTGTGAAAGGAATCTGGTTTCTTTTCAAATGATTTGAATCTACAAGTTACAATAGATTTCCCTTCGCTCTTGCCAAAAATTTGGGATACCTTGTCCATGCCAGAGGACTTCTTCATTCCAGTTCTAGATTTTGTAGATACTGTCTTTGTCCTTGCTCGTTTTGAAACGGAATCCAAACTGTTGATGGGTTCCAAGGATTCGCCTTTCTGACAGCACTCTGGGCATTGCCACCTCCCCATTGGAATGTGCTTCAGGAAGTGCAAGCAAAACAAAATCAAATGCAAGCAAATAACAAGCACCCTATGACACTAATATAGAAGGAACAGAAGCATGAACTAGCCACAGTTGAAACTAACTAGGCATACCTTGATTGGAGGTTCAAGGCAGTGGAGATGATAGGTTTTAGGGCAGCTATCACAACACAACAAGTTGCCACCACGATCACAGATGACACACTCGTAATAATACTGAAATGAAGAAGATTTGAGATTACCAAAACAATATAATGAAAAAGAGGATAGATTGACAGATTCTTCTAAATTGAAAGCCTATGACTACATTAGTACATGAATTCTTCAACCTTTATTTATATCAAACAAAAGAAACCATTATTACTATGAGAAACATAAGGAAACCAACATAAATAATGAAGGATGAAATGCCACTGACCCCGTCATTTCCTTTTTTCTTGGATGAAGATCGTTCCGAACGCATTTCATTCTTCAGCTTGCGCTTAGCTGCAGACGTAGTCCTTGGAGATTCGGAGGTTACAGTTACAGCGGTGTCTTCTTTACCATTGGATGGCTCGGGTCCGCATGGTAGCTTTCTCCTCTTGCGCTTAGCTGAAGACGCAGTCCTTGGAGATTCAGAGGTTACAGTTACAGCGGTGTCCTCGGGTCCGCGTGGTAGCTTTCTCCTCTTGCGCGTCAACACCCAGTTTCTGTTAATCAGTTTGCTAGTCAAGGAGCCATTTTCTTTCATCTTTTGATCCAGCTTCTCACATTAGAACCATAGCAAAGTTTCAACAATCAGTTGATTAAAATGAAAACAGGGAGTCAGGATTGTTTGCCTAATTTGTTTTGGTTGTGACCTGCATCATGACAGCACGAAATGAGTAAGTTCATAAGGAAAAAAAAGAAGTAAATCTAGCTTTCAATTGCATAGGAAAAAAAAACAATATTTCATTGTAAGAACATCACATTTAAACGATAGGAGTATTTAACATAAGGGCTCACAATATGATCATGAAACCTTATGGGTAAAAGTTGGACTTCTGAGTTAGCCATGCCAATGCACTAAGCAGACAAACCAAGCAGTATCTTAATGGCTACTGACTGAGGAGTTGCAAGATCAATAAGTAGTTGACACCCAATTGAATATAATTCATACAGCAACAAGTGGATTGAAGCAACAGTTAGGAACCAAACACAAAATTAGTTTACACAGACAACAACACTCAATCTGAAAGAAACCAAACCACCCATATAAGCAATTGAGCTCACAAGTATGCATGCACATTCCAGTGAAACCGAACCAGGTGACCATCCCCACAACCCAGACATCAAAAAAATAATACCCAATTGCCCAACCCACCAAGCACCATTACCAGCAGAAAATCAACACAAGAGGGGAAAAGTCCAAATCAGGTGAAATTGGAGGAAATCTAGAAGGCAGCAAGTAGGCAACTTACCAATCTTGGTCGCAGATCAGGAAATCAAAGCAGCAAGCTGTAAGAGACACGGCAGAGTGGTGGAGGAGAGAGGGGATTGAGGAGGGGATTAGGGCATGGAAGGAGATGAGGAATGGGGGAGACTCGAGAAAGAGGAGAGAGAAAGTTAGGGACAACCAAACAAAAACAAAAACAAAAAAATGAATTGAATTGAATAAATAGAGAGAGAGAGAGCAGATAGTTATGGAAGAATACGATACGGATTCGTCGCCGGGGGCATAGGCCGGG
>JAYMSU010001011.1:0-11442 GCA_036897765.1 Erodium chrysanthum | reverse complement strand
ACAAGAAGTCCGAAAGTGCTGCTCCTGTTAAGCATCATCCGTAAGGGGCTTCCCATTTTGGCCGAAAGAGCTTCCTTGCCCGTAACTGGGTTTGACGCTTTGTTCGAAATAGGGTATTTCTTTATCAAAACTATAGGCGATCTGAAGCGTAGGCAGGTAATAGGACCCGGGTCTAGCACAATAGGAGAAGCGGTAACATCGCTTGAAGCAACCTTTTAGAAAGAGACCGCTGTCTTAAATACAATGATTTTTTCTCGAGGTAAACTAGCTCGCTAGGTGAACTAGGTTGTGTGTGAGTTCTTTCTCCGCTACAACTACTTCTTTCTGGCATTTCATCCATGCTATTTCTCTGTGAATTGAATACGGAAGAAGCCCGAGACTGTTAAGCTATCGTATTGTCTCCAGGAAGCATAGGTAGTTTCAAAGACGTAGCGTGGGCGTATACCATATCAGAGTAAATCCCCGGATAATTGATTTCCGTAAAAAGGAGAGCAGAAGAGCTGCTTATGAGTTAGCTTTGCTCATACTATATCCCTGGAAGCCTTATCAATCTCAATGGTTCAGGCCTCTATCGCGTCTAGGATTTCAAGTACTAGGATGAAAGAAAGAATTGGCGCGCACTAAGCAAAAGCCAAAAAGGTCTTCTGTGCCATCCCTCGCCTCACTTTCCATTGGTGGTACATCTTTTTCTGGGAAGTCCCTTTCGGTTTGCCCCTTAATGGTCTGGTTTTATAGGCTTGGCTTAAGCCCTTTCTGAAGGCTAAAGATTCCCGGATTGGCTAGCTCATAGTTGTTTAGCTCTGAGTCCATGATTAGTCAGCAGAAAGAAGAAAGCTATCTCCATTAGTTGTCATCTCCTACTAGTAGCCATCTCCATCCACTACCCCCTCGATGACCGATCCCTAATTCCTCCTATAAAAATACCTTACCTATCCCCATTCAAAATCCCTCTTGCAACTCACCGAAGAAAGGGCCTTTCACTTTTGGCAATCATTCTTTAGCGTTTGAATGCATCAATTCTATAAGGTCTTTAGTTAGGTAGGGTATTTCCCAACATCTTTGTGAAACAATGAATTGATTTGATTGCTGTCATAAGCATTGTAAGAACTGGTTTATGATACCCTTTCTATTATATATATTTAGTTAAGATGACATGATATTAAATACCCCATACAATAATGTAAAGGCTGTTTTGATTGAGTTAGCCTTGCTTTATTCTTTATTGCTTTGCTTCATGCTGGAACGAGTGCTTACAGAGCACCTCTTCAAAACTCTATTCCCTAAGAACTACATTAATGGGTTGGTTGCTTAGCAGCTGTGAACAAGACAATATAAGTTCTCTCTCTGATTAAGATCAGACTTTTCTGCTTGATGGAATAGATCATCTTATAACCCGTTGAATAACTAATCTCAGGCTTTAATAAAGAAGAGAATGTGAGACCAACTATTAGCCCCGATGTGAGAGTGTCCTTAGCTCCTGGAAATCAATTCCTTCCTCTCTCCTCTATGTGAGATAGAAATAACCTTTCACTCGAGTCACTTCTATCCTTATGCCCTTACACGAGACGCAGATAGCGAGCAGACAGCTAGATTCTTACTGATAAAACCACCTTTCTTTTTCTTTTTCGTCATATGGAAGATTCCTCCATCCACATGAGGACAAAGTAAAACCCTAGCTAAGGTGAGACTATAAGGTGCTCAAATTTTGTCATCTTGTTCTTCACGAGCTGGCTTGTACGGTTGTTGCAGAGCTGCTACTGTTCCAACGGTCCTGAAAGGTTTGGAGGAGACGAGAGAGGTGAGCCGTCCACGTGTCCTGTCCTTGCCGCGGTTCCTTCACGACGCCGTTTTGGGTCTTCTTCTTCCTCAACTCTTTAACGGTCACTTTCTTCTCTTGCTCAGACAACAGCGCGATTGGGACTTCATCTACTCTTGCCAGATGCGTGACACTGCCCTCTCCTTTCAGTCGAGTAACTGGGTACCTCTCCTGAGATGAGACTTGTCTGACTGTTGCTTCATTCTGTGTTGTGCTTGCTTGAGGTATGTATTTCTTACTCGAGTGCTAGCTTGAGGTTGTCAGCTGCTTGTTTGATTATGTCCTGTTTAGACTTTAGGAACTGCTCTACTGCAGGATACTTAGAGCTAAACTCATAGAGAGGTAGAGATCTAGGTTTGTAGCCATAGAAAGTCTCAAAAGGAGTCAGCTTGAGAGAAGTGTGGTAGGAAGTATTATACCAGAATTCTGCTAAGGGAAGCCACTTGCTCCAAGCTTTTGGATGTTGTAAGCACATGCTCCTCAAGTCATTTTCCAAGCACTGATTCACCCTCTCAGTTTGGCCATCTGACTGAGGGTGATAGGATGTAGACATTCTGAGATCAGTCTTTCGAATTTTGAAGAGTTCCTGCCAGAAATGACTAATGAATACTCTATCTCTGTCAGAGACAATAGAATTAGGTACCCCATGTAATTTGAAAACTGAGTCCATGAAGGTGTGAGCCACAGTTGTTGCAGAAAAAGGGTGAGGCAATGAAATGAGAGTACTTTGAAAACCTGTCAACAATGACCATGATACACTCCTTATTTTCTGATTTGGGCAAGCCTTCTATAAAATCCATTGACAGATTAGTCCATGGCTTCTCAGGAATCTCCAATGGTTGCAGCAAGCCAGGATAAGCCACATTCTCTTTTCCTTTTTTATACTCAATAGTGTAGTTGAGTCCCATAAGTTTGGCAAGCCACTTATGTTGGAAAGGAGTTGTCAGTTTCTGATCAAGCAAGTATTTGAGGGCTTGTTGATCAGTCCTGAGTATAAGAGAACCCCCAGAGAAATAGTGCTTCCATAAATCCAATGCTGTCATAGCAGAGATCAACTCCTTATGGTAAGTAGAGAACCCTTGAGCCTTAGGACCAAAAGCTTTGCTCATGAAAGCGTTAGGTCTTCCTTCCTGCATTAACACAGCTCCCATCCCCTGATCACAAGCATCTGTTTCTATTAGAAATGGTAAGGAGAAGGCAACCTCAGCACAGGTGCAGTTGTCATTGCTTCTTTCAAGCTGTCAAAACTAGCTTGAGCCTCTGAGGACCATGCAAAAGAGTTTTTCTTGAGCAAATTGTAAAGTGGTCTAGCCTTGACCCCATAAAGCTTGATGAACCTTCTGTAATAACAAGTTAACCCCAAAAATCCTCTCAACTGCTTCAAATTGGTAGGAACAGGCCACTGCACCATTGCTTCTATTTTTTTGGGATCAGTGGACACACCATCTCCTGTAATCAGATGGCCCAAGTATTCAACTTGCTTCTGACCAAATTCACATTTAGAAAGTTTGGCAAACAATTGCTTCTCCCTCAATCTCTGCAAAACTCACCCCACATGCACCAAGTGGTCCTCCCAAGTGTTGCTATATATCAAAATGTCATCAAAAAATACCAAAACAAATTTCCTTAAGAAATCTTTCAATACCTTGTTCATCACAGCTTGAAAAGTGGAGGGTGCATTGGTCAGGCCAAAAGGCATGACTTTAAACTCATAATGGCCTTCATGAGTTCTAAAAGCAGTCTTTGCTTCCTCTCCTTCCTTGAGCCTGATCTGGTGATAACCAGCTCTCAGATCAATCTTAGAAAAATAGATACTACCTCCCAATTCATCCAACAGCTCAGAGATAGTTGGGATGGGGAACTTATCCTTAACTGTGAGATCATTGAGTTGCCTGAAATCAACACACATTCTCCATGTGCCATCCTTCTTTTTGACTAACAGAATGGGGAAAGAGTATGGACTGGTGCTCTCCCTTATAATTCCAGCTTCCAACATCTCTTTGATCATGTTCTCAATAACATTGTTTCTGCTCTGTGCTTATAGGGTCTGATGGTGGTTTAGCTCCTGGCACCCTATATTAACGCAGGTCTTCAAGCAAAGGTTTGACAACGCTTGAGGCTTTGTGAGGATGGGGAATCCCTCAATCCGTTTGGACACACTTTGCACCCTTGTTTATTAACGCAGACAAAACAAGGGAATCTCATGGTCTTGCTCCCTCTGGCAAGGAAGTAGGAGTAGCATCAGAGAATTTAGACAATAGATTCTGCAGATCCTCAGGATAAGGTAAGGACTAGGCTTGTCAGACCTCAGTACCTCAGTGTCAGGTTTCTCCTCAGTGTCAGGTTTCTCCTCAATGTGAGATATAAATAACCTCTGCACTATCGTTTGAGTAACTGGGTACCTCTGCCTGAGTTATAGCACAGAACTGCCCCAGGAGATTCCATTCCCTCCTTTCCAAGCTATGTCCCTCCGTCCTTAAGTACCTCTTGTATATTTGCCATTTTGCTGCAGGCACTCCCTCCCTCCTCCCAACCATTTTCCCTTGTTGTTGACTGTAATTGACCTACTAGCATAATCTGTGAGTATAGGACAGTGTGAAATCCACTCCCAGAATCATATCATAATCACTGAGTGTCATCACCAGAAATGTCCACTCAAAAGAGTGCCCTCTCATACACCACCTAGCAGTGCACTTTGAGGAACACACCTCTTGGATTCCATTACCCATTTCGATCAGGACAGGTTGTGAATATTCAATCACCAACCCCACTTGACAGTCCATCTAGGAAGGACTTGGTAGCACCAGAAGAAGAAGGGCATGAGGCTTGTTGTGCAAGGTGATTTCCAACCTAATGGAGAGCTTATCCCCCTTGCTTGATTCTGCACATGTATTCCACCTTCAGAGAGCATAGATTCTATTCATCTAGGAAATTTTCAACCTCTTCAACACAAAAGACAGGGTACCTTTCTCAACTACTGTAAGAAATACCTTTCCAGAGTTACTGACGGAACTCAGTTATCTAAACCTCAACTTAGCAGTCGAGTAACTGGGTACCTTTCAGTCGAGTAATAACTAACCTCTTCGTAATGGAATTGACTCTACCAGAGGGCTCGAGTGGGTACCTCTTCACTTTGTTCGAGTTCTTTAAACCTCTCCAAAGTCGAGTTCTCTTATTAAGGGGAAGAGACTGGACCTCTTCGCTTTCTTTGTCTCTTTTTTCTCCCGTTTTTGAGAGCAATTGAGGAAAAAAAGTGGCTACTCGCCGGTGGGACAACCTTACTTTTCCCTTTGAAAAGGCAGTCCGAACCCGTATTTTGGCGTTGGGTTTCAGCTAATTACATATATATGTTCTGTGTTCTACGATTGAGACAGCTTTACGTTTTCCCGTGTTTTAAGCCTGTTTTCGGGCTCGAGTGAAGAGATATAGGCAATCTCTGAGTGAATCTCCCTTTCCTGACAGCTCGTATTGTATTAGTGCCCGGGGTAGACATAGAAAGTACCTCTCAGACAGAGCAACTGCGTACCTCTTTTGAGAACTGCGTACCTCTTCCCATGCAGTATTCAGAAAACCCAAATTCAGCCATACCAGTCATGTGCATAGATGCCAGTTTCACCTTGTGATCATCAGGTACTTCACATGAAAAGAAACGGAGCCTTTTCGAATCCATCCTCTCACATCCCCACCATCAAACATGGGGAAGGAGAGAGGGGTTGGTAATGGTTGCATGGGTATGAGCTGATTGGGAGGGTAGTAGTGATTTTGTGGATGGATCTGTTGGGGAATATAGGGCTGAGTGGGTGTGTTGGTGAAGTGAGCTCTAGGAATTGGGTGTTGAGGAAGTTGTGGTGGTGATGGAAAAGGTAGAGGTTGGGATATGTATGGTGGTGCTGCTGGATAAGGATCTGAGAATGAGGATTGGAACGTGGGATTCATAGGGACGGGTTGAGGTGTAACATGTGTCCATGGTGAATGTTCTGGGGATAGAGGTGAAGGTGGGTTTGTATAGTGCTGGTTTGGGTCTCGGGTAGGGTTTGGAAACATAGGTGAATTGAAAGAAATTGAGGAGATTGTTTGACTCGCAGAGGTTATCTATCTACTCAAACGTAGTGCAGAGGAGTGCTGTGGATCTTTACCTCGAGCTGGATCTCGAATGGGTGAGCTCGAACCTCCCAGATCTGGACCATGAGAGTTCTGACCTCTATCCTGCATCAATATGGCCATACCCATCCGAATCTCCTCCATTCCATCTAGCTTGAGCCGGACCTGCTCCATCTCCGATTGGTACTTCTGAGTTTGCGTCTGCAACTTTGTCAACTCAGACCGCAACACATCCATACCTCCGATAACTGGGACATCAGTCATGCCGGACCCGTCTTCCATCACAGTCGCAGAATCGATGGCTCTGATACCACTGTAGCAAAGCTAAGAAATAAATGGCAGAAACAGAGACTTGTATTGAACAGAGAAAAATGATTACAGAGCAAATCTTCTCTAAACAATGGAGCTATCTCTATTCTACCAACAATGGAGTAACATTCAAGACAAAAACCAAAAGAAATGGTGAGAGCAGCTATATTGTCTTTTCACGCCAGATCCGAGCATCTCGCTAGCAGCAGGACCACAGCTCTGACATGGACGAAGCAGCAACGACCTCCAACGGTCTGAAAAGAGGATGAATGACGAGTCGACACGTGTGAGCCTTCCCACTCAGCCGAAACGCACCGTTTAACTAACGGACTTCTTCACCTCGCCTAAACGCAGCGTTTAACTAACGGTCTTATTTGAGAAACGAAACTTGGATTAGTAGCAATGCTGAGCTTAGCCAAGATTTCTTCCATAAGTTTATCCCCAGAATAGCTTGCTTGTACCTCAGACATCCACTCAGGTACTACTACAGAAATAGCTCCACACTCAGGATGAGGAACTCTAGAGAGAGCATCAGCTACCACATTTTCTGACCCTTTTTTGAATTCCACAGTGTAAGATAATAAGCTTAGCCATCCATTTGTGTTGACACTGAGTTGTCAACTTTTGCTCCAAGATGTTTTTCAAACTCTCATGACTCTGTCCTGATAATGAAATGGTTATGAAAGACATAATGCTTCCAATAGTCTAGAGCAGTTACCACAGACAGGAATTCCTTCTTGTAAGTAGAAAAAGCAGAAGCTCTAGGACCCAAGGCTTTACTGAGATAAGCTATAGGGTGCCTGCATAAGCACAGCTCCAATTCCATTTTCTGAAGCATCAGTTGAACTGGTGCCATAGTCATCATAGACTTGAGTTGCTCAAAGCTCTTCTGAGCTTGCTCATTCCAAGCAAAACTATCTTTCTTCAACAAGTTAGTCAGAGCTCTAGCCACCACTCCATAATCTTTTCTAAATTTCCTATAATATCCTGTTAGCCCCAGGAAACCCCTTAACTCCTTGAGAGATTTTGGCACTGGCCAATCTGACATTGCCTGAATTGGGTCTGTGGATACTCCTTTCTCACTGATTATATGGCCTAGGTACTCAACAGAGTTGGAGGCAAACTCACACTTAGATAGCTTCACATAGAGTTGGTGCTCCCTAAGTCTCTGAAGGACTATAGCTATATGTTCAAGGTGTGTTTCCATGGAAGGGCTAAAAATAAGGATGTCATCAAAAAATACCAGAACAAATTTTCTCATGAAATCTTTTAAGACAGTGTTCATAAGGGCTTGAAAAGAAGAAGGAGCATTAGTACAAATGGCATTACTTGAAACTCAAAATGCCCATGGTGGGTTCTAAATGCTGTCTTAGGTTCTTCTCCCTCTTTCAACCTAATTTGATGGTAACCAGACCTTAAATCTAACTTAGTGAACACTTTGCTACCCCCCAATTCATCTAACAACTCTTCTATTGTTGGGATGGGAAATCTGTCCTTAATGGTAAGTTGGTTTCATTTCCTATAATCAACACAAAACCTCCATGTACCATCTTTTTTCATAACTAGCAAAATAGGGAAAGCAAATGGTGAATTGCTAGGTTGAATTATTCCTGACTCAAGCATTTCATCCACCAACTGTTCAATCACATCTTTCTGGATATGGCTATATTTATAGGGCCTCAGGGATGGGGGAACAAAATGACTCACCAATGGTATAGCATGATCATGTGCTCTTCTGGGTGGCAGAGATTTTGGAGTGCTGAAAACATCTTCAAACTTGTCCAATATTTGTTGAACCTCTGGTTTTATAGCTTTTGGAGTGACTTCCTCTTCCACTTTGAACACTTGCCCCAAATAGATGTACTGACTCTGGTCTATAGTTCTGTGCATCTGTTCATTGTTGACAATAGACACCATAGCTCTGCTCCTGTCCTCAGGTACATTGACTTGTTGCCCTTGCACCCAGAAAGAGAACAACCCTATCCCTCTCACTCTGAATCCTCTCCTATTATGACGTAATCTCCTGTTTTCATCGGTAAATCATCTATTGGAATTCCTCAACATCTATTAGTAACCCTGCAGATAAGAATTGAAAATATCGAATTCTTCTTCTCTATTTCAGTTTGTTGCGACCATAAGAAGTAACGCAATGTTCAACATTCTACGACGATGAAAGAGGAGAATTGCTCTATTCCGGTGTTGCAGTTATCTCAATTACTATTAAGCTATAAATTGGGTTAGGTTGTTAATGGTAAGTAAGATTATATTACACTTATGAAATTCCTTTCAATTAGATTAGACCCCTAGTTGTTACAACAGAAAAGCGGCTCCTAGCATCAGCGAACGAAAACGGAGCCCTTGGTGTATAACCCCAAGCGTTGATAAACCTTGGTGTATAACCCCAAGAGTGTCCTCACCTTGGCAAACGACCTGTCCCGCCCGGAAATGTTGCTGTATCCATAAAACCGCCTCCCAGTGTTGATCTACCAACTACTGGTCGATTCGCTTAGCCCCACTTTCTTCTGTTGAGGGTGAGCAAGAACTGCCTTTACTTAGGGTAGGGTCACACCGTCGTCAACTATAGATTATCGCATCACTTCTAGCCCTTCATACTCTTTATCATACAATAGATAAAGGAAGATGAATATTAGTAAAAGTTCGGGTATCTCTCTCTACTATGTGATCCTTCCTTGCAACACCCTGAACTGGGATTTGAACTGCCAAAGGGGACAGCCCTATAACTTGTCGATGCAGCGTCCAATCCCAATCCGTTAAAAAAAAAAGAGGAAGAAGAACGACGAGAAAGCGTTGATGCCAAGGAAGGAGGGAAGGTCAACAAGTTGGCTCATCTTGCTAGTTCTATTGTATGAGAGATAGAGCTACATTACATAGGACATAGGAAGACCGCTTACAACACTTAGGGGGTACGTAGTTGCTTTCAAGTTCACTAGCTTAGAGCATCTAATCGAACTCGAACCCAAACTAGTTGGAAGGGCTTAGAACTAGTAATCGCTAACACTCAACCGCTCCTCAGGCCTCTCTAATTCATTCAATCTGTAATCTGTATATTATATTTCTGCTTGGTGCGAGCTTTGAGAATGCAAAATAGGCCTTCTTGTTCTTGACTTTACTTTTGCCTTCCGGCGCTTTTGAGGAAGAGTCAAGCCCTATTTGACTAAGGATGGAAGGATCAAAAAACGACCGAATTGTGCATTCAGCTTAGGTTTCCCTGATTTAACTGGTCAAACTGAGGAAAAGATAGCTCCTAGGCCGGAATAAGCTCACTATCCTTGCTATTCCTTTGTAAGGACCTTGCTATTCCCTTGGTAAGGACTAGATGGAGGCAAGGTAAGCTGAAACAACCGACAGGAAATACTAGCTTCTATCTTCCTCAAGCTGTCGCTCGAGATATATAACCTCTTCGCTTTTGTTCGAGTAATAAACACCTCAGAAGAGAACCAACCCCTCTTCCATTTAAAAGGGTAAGCGCTCGAGCATCCTATCTTTTCCCCTAGAGAAAACAAGGGTGATAAACCAAGGAAAACCTAGAGGCAAAGGCAGCTACAAACACAAAGAAGAGAGTCACTTCGTTTGATTGTCCCATTGTCTGTCCCTCTAGTTTCGTAATGAAATGGACATGAAATGGCTCACAACTCAAAACAAGAAACGGACACTGAGGTCAAATGCGATGCCTAAAACTCACGTTTTGCGTCCTTGATAGGGAATCCCAATCCATCATGATGCTTTCTGTCTTAGTTCATACATTCACCGACAACAGATCATTGGGGTGCTTTGAAGAGGATTTTGCGCTACTTAATTGTCTGGTACGTTGGATCGAGGCATACAAATCTCGGCAGGTGGATCTCTCAATCTTCATGCCTTCTCGGATGCTGATTGGGCTGGTGACAAAGACGATTGTATATCTACCTCTGGCAATCTTTTATATCTTGTTTCTACACCAATTTCTTGGAGCTCAAAGAAACGGAGGTCTGTTGCTCGTTCCTCGACTGAATCGGAGTACAAAGCCCTTACCGACACATCATCTGAGTTTATGTGGGTTCGCTCCCTTCTAGATGAACTCGGTCACAAAATTACTATCCAACCAGTGATCTATTGTGACAACCTCGGTACCACCAACCTAAGCTCCAACCCGGTGTTTCATTCAAGGATGAAGCACATCACTATTGCTTATCACTTCGTCCGTGAACAGGTTAGGATGGGGACCTTCCAGGTATCTTTTGTCTCTACTGATGATCAACTCACGGACATTCTCATTTTAAGCCATTGCTTTGTCCGCGGTTTGACATTCTTTGCAGTAGGCTCACAAGATGGCCGTCCAACTTGAGGGGATGTTGAAGAAGTCACATGGACTCCACGGCTCCATGATTCTCTCTAACTTAGTTGAGATATTATAACACCAACAACCCTTTTATCTCTTTGGACAAGCCATCTCTACATGTATCCAGGCCCGGCTCAAAGGGTCTAGTGGCCTAAGACAAAAGTTGGGGTCTTAAACATGGGTCATAAAAGTGGGCCTAACATAAATATTTTTGGGGCCTTTTATTATACATGATTTAAGTGTTTTTTTGATGGGCCTAAAGCCCTGCAGGTATATATATACCTTCCGCATACATGAATAAACACACAACACTACAAACCATTCCTTATATCCTGAACCCTGAAAACCCAGCTCCATCTAAAGTCCATCCATTCTCACGTTTCACAACCCAAAAAAAATCACATCTCTTTAGACTGAAACTGTCTATGCTTCTGGAGGATAATGCACACAATCTGATGCTGAAGAGAATTCTATGTCATGGACATAGTTGGGGATGAATGACATGTATAATTGATCAACACGGAAAATTACTCAACCATCATATTGTATCGTTATTTTATTTTCTCATATTATAGTTGGTGTACATATAAAATCCACGTGTAATAATATTTGAGTGCTCTTAACCTTGGAGTTGTAGCGTTGACTTTTGTAGTTATTACACTTATTCTTAACATTTAGGATATGTTTGATCAGTCATGTGTGAAACCAGTGCTTTAGATTGATTTTTGTCGGTCCACTTGCATCACCCCGTGATGGTTTGATACCTTCAAGTCTGAGTTACGGAATCAACCGCCATGCGCACTTTAGCACCCACCCACTCCCTCTATTTTTATCACATAAATTAATCTTACGCGACGGAAATATTTCCGTCGCGTAA
>JAYMSU010001010.1:0-11446 GCA_036897765.1 Erodium chrysanthum | reverse complement strand
AGGAAGAAGAGAAAAGATCGATAGGCACGGAAGATGATGCAGAAACCTCCGGGCCTGAGCGAGAGATCGAATCGTTGATCGATCAGGACTTCGATACAAATGTATACAGTATTTATTAGAATGTACGTATGTATATGCAATGAATCGATTAGGAAGAATTGGAGATCAGAACACGGTGCTTCTGTTCTAGGGTTCTAATGATCTAAATTTGGGGGCCTTCGGAGATCTGGATTCTCTGTGAACAGAGAAGGATCTATTCGACAGACAAAGAGGCTCTATCGTTTTCGTACGCTTTTTGGAGTGCCAACGACGAGGACCGTTTGGACCATCCATCGTGTTTGGTTATTAGAATAGTATAAACCCATTCAAGAAAATAACTACTCTCTTCTCTTGTTTGGGAAACTTTTGCTTATTTCCATTCTGACCCCTTAAACTTTTGTTTGTTTCATAACCACCCCTTGACTCTTGTAGAATTAACAGTAGACCCCATGTGATTCACCAACTGACTATAATTGACACAAATTTCAAATATTCCCCACGTGTGCTTGTAATTGTCAACGTAGAGAAAAGACTCGACGCTTTTGTCGAGTGGAGGAGAAAATGTCGACGAAATTGGAATTCACTATTGGACACTCGAAACCCCATCACTGAGAGTCTTTATTTTGTTGTTGTTACCCAAACACATGTTGAATAATCTCAGTTTAGTGTTGAATAAACTTCCGTCAACAAAAAAAAAAAAAACTAAAAATCAACGACTGACTCCTCTAAAAGTAAATTATAATTCAGTACATAGACATGAGCATGTAAGATAAAGATTTAGCTGTTAACAGTTACTTTCTAGTTGGTACCGAGTACCTATGAAGCCTCGTACTTTGTCCTAAACTCCTACTCATAACTAAGACAACATATCTAATATTCTAGACAATTTACATATAACATACAAGTTCCTTGACGTTTCCCGAAAGGAGGCTCTAAATGCTGTTGTGGTTATGCCCACATTTGTTTACACAGTTTTGCACATAAAATACAATCCCTCAACGACCTCTTGTAGGACGCTTTGGCCTGATGTTACAAGACAAATCACTGTCTAGGCACTGGTGGCGGTGTCGGCTGATGGTTTTGCCCATAGAACCCGATTCCTGGTGGCCTATAATACCCACCATTGGATTGCTGTTGCTGTTGCTGCTGCTGAGGCTGTGGCTGCTGTTGTTGCTGATTAGGCCTTGCCAGGCCCATTGCAATATGTGGAGGCATGGGCGGTGGAGGTGGTAGTGCATTGCTGGCATACCCGTAAGGCATTAGGCCCATCATTGGCCCACCGGATTGGGCAAATTGATTAGCAGGAGGATTTGCAGGGGAGCTTGTTGGCTGCTGAGGTGGTGGGGGCTTGAACTGAGGAAGCATCTGGTTGCCCTGTGACATTGGTTGCAGCAAAGAGGTGTAATAGGCTGAGCTGCTGATGTCAGAAGTGCCAGAGACGGGAACGGGCATTGGGTTGTCAAGTTTGGCCCGCTTCTCTGGAGGGAACATGGTGCTGAAACCGGGGGGCTTTGAGGCAGCAGCTTCTTCTGCAGCCAGGGAGGAGAAGACAGCTTTAAGCATCTGTGCAGATGATGCAGATGCAGCGAGCTTGGCGGCGAGATCAGCAGCTGCTGACTTCTTGCTCTCTTCCTCGGTGGTTTTTGATGGTGCAAAAGAAGGGGCGGGTTGCTGAGGTGGAGTGATGGTTGGTTGAGCTGAAGACAAGTTTTGATCGAGCAGCATGGTGAGGTTTATCGGGTTTGTGGTGGTGGTCAGGGGAGCAGAGAATGATGGTGATCTGAGCCTCTTCTTTATATTGCTCACTTGTTCGATCTGACCTCGAGCCACCTACAAATCAGTAAAACAGAGTGTTTGGGTCAAATAAGATGTACACATTATATTTATGAAAACACAAGGACAAACAGTGAGCAATATAAAGAAGACACATAAGCAGTGTTTATATAGAATGACATATATGCAATATAGGACAGAATTAGTCCCAAAACATATAAGCAATATAGGACTAAAATAGGACGGAATTAAGACTAAATCATCACATTGCAATATATAGAATGACATATAAGCAGTGTTTATACCTTCTCGTTTAACAAAGAGACACTGGTTAAAGTAAACAAACAAAACCATTTCTATATAGAAAATTTATTCCGATTTGCTTATAAATTTGATTTTTGTTCGAATTAGTCCCAAAACATTCCAATGTGTTTTAATTTAGTCCCAAAGTTGGACAATTTTTGGAGGATCATGTTTTAGGACTACATTAGAACAAATTGAGATATTTTGGGACTAAGTATGAACAAAAATCAAATTCGGGACCAAATTGTCATACTTTGGGAGCAAAATAGGACATTTTCCTTCTCAAACAATGTTAACAAAAATGACAGTAACCTATAAGCAAAATTCATGTACGAGGGTGCGGATGCTTCATAAGTGAGGTTGTGTTTTCTTATGTGCATTTTAGTAGAAACATAGGAGACATATCACCAGCTAATAAGTTAAACAAAAAGGTTTCAACTGGCAACATCAGCACATTCTATGAATGATTACACTATCGAGATCCTATAGTCACTATTGATTACTCTTAAGACAGATTATGATCTAAATACAGTAAGTGAAAAAAGGCTGATATTTACATCTGTCTAATAATAGAAAATCTGTTAATAAAATGGTGCATATATATTATCATATAGCAGCGATCACTTCCACAATGTATATACAGACGGCAATTGATCTTACTTGCAATTGAGAACGAATAAGGCCCAGCTTCAATTCCTGTATAAATGTTGGATCAGCAAGCAGTCATCAAAATGACATTCTACAAAACAATTGCAAGGTTAAGTAATGATAACAGTAATAGTACCTGATCCTTGAGTGCTTCTTTAAGCTGGGATACCAATGCATCTCTAGATGCTTCAACACTTTCAAGTTTCCCGACACATTGCTGAAGAACATTTTCCTGCTCTTGTAGTTCATCCATCATTGCAGACCCCTGCTGTTGTCCTGATCATAAAAAGATGTTAATAAAGGTTTAAGAGAGAGGAAATAACTATTACATAAAGGCAATGGAGCATAATATAACACATGAAAACATGGAGGAAATCACATCCACTATAATAAATAAAATTAAAAGGGTGAAATAAAATTGGTTTATTTCATATGGGTCCTCATGTATTCAAAGAATTGGTGTTTGGCTATGGTAAGATCTCAATAGGTAGGGGGTGAGCTTCATTTCATATGGCTCCTCATGTATTCAAAAAAATTGATTTTCTTGTTTTACAACTGCAATGGTCAAGGTCCAATGCCTTCGGCTCCTACTTTTGTAATATATTTTTTGGCTTATCTTTTCCTTGTAAATTAAGCCCATAATCTGGCCAAGTAAAATGTTCATAAGAACAATTTATTCATGGAATATATAAATGATAACAACACGCCTCCCTCATCACAATGCTTGCACGCATAAAAGTAGAACTGTCTATAAAAAGTACTGTTAAATGAACTAACATAATTCAGTATCTCCTTTCGTCCCAAATAAGTGTCAGATTTGATTATTTTCAAAAACTAAACATTCAAATTTTAGTGTTTGACTTCCCACCCTTGGCCCCTGTGTTTTCACTACTAGAGTTGTCATATTTAACTAATGAGGGGGATACTATGAGGAGTGATGTACTAATTAAGATGTAAAATGGACACTTATTTTGGGACATCCATTTCAAAAACTAGGGCACTTATTTTGAGTAATTTATATTTACATCAACCACATACTAGCACGTGTAACATGCTTGATATGGATCCTTTATGAAGTTTAAAACTCAATTTAAGATGAAAATATGAAGCAAGTAGTAAAAGGTATTTATGATTGGATACAAAACATACTCAACTATAAATTTGATGTTGTGGTTGTATAGATCCACCAGGTACATATTTCAAAACTCAACCATAACATAATATAATACCAAACATATGAAGATGCACTGCCTATACGTGAGGGAAAATGTTGAAATGTAAAGTCTCATATCCATTAACATCGAAATATAAGACTACATATAAAGGAAAAGAACAAACTCAACTATCAAATTTTCCCTTTTAGCTGTGGATTGTATGCAAAACATACTCAACTATCTACATCTTTCTATATGATGCAAAGTGAGGATAGCACAGTAGCTTCCCATATCAGTAACGGTATATGAACCAGAGAAATTAAAAGGATCCTTTAACTTTAGAATTATGACAATTTGGACAAACAAACGAATCATAAGAGAAGTAATTATAACATGAGACACCAACAGTAATTTGAAGCAAAAGCACTTGTACAAAAATGGCTACCATAATACTTCACGGCAACAACATAAGCATGTAGCATGCACACTCATTTCAGGCAAAAGTTTCATTAAACATTACTTTCAAAGTAGAAATCTTACCCGGGGTTGAGTTATGTTCTAAATCATCCTCAATTCTACCCACATGGCGCACAGCAGCATCACACTTGTTCAAGATAGCTTCCTCATTGAGATGTTCATCATATACAGGTTGAAATGCAGTAATTATCTTTTCAGGCAGACCCCCAATGACCAATTTCTGAAAGAAAAAAGATGGTTAAGCAAAGGGACATGCAAGATAACAGATAAAACAAGTCATTAGAGAAATCGCAACCAAAACAGCTATATGCTTACAATTCTCACTGACTGAGCATCTTTTTTCAATATTCTGATTGAATTTGAACTCTTTCCGTTGCTGAGCAACAAAGGAGGAGGATCCTTGCCCAGCAAGTCACCTTTCAAACTCTGACCCCGAGAACCAAAAACTTTTCTCTCTTCCCATATGCCAACCTGAACAATTATCATGCCAACAGAACAAACCAAAAAGGAAAAGGGTGATAAATAAAGAACTATCTATCAAAGGCAGTGGAACTACATTCATCATGAAAGCAATAACCATAAAGTAAAATCAGAGGCACAAGAAATACAGCATGCCAGAATAAAATGTCATGTCAGTAAAAATAATGCAGAAAGAGTATTATTCAGGACATACCAGTCTCATTACTGCTTTCTTTCCATTCTCGTCACCAGTTCCATAGGCATGCTTGAGAGATGAAGGTAGAACTTTCCAAAATTCGTTCACAAACTCAGTTCCTTGTCTTCTACTGTTTTGCAAGATGTCATTAGCCAAATATAGAAAAGATACACGTTGCTCCTTCTGTGCTGAGTTGAATAATTTATCCCATGTCTCAACAATTTGTTTAGCTTTCTCCCTGTTAGAAACACACCAACGAGACAATGCTGATGCATGTTTAAGGAACTACACATTATGATATAAAAGCAGAATAGCTCATATGAAGGCACATGAGTTCTAATCATGAGAACTTAAGAAATTAGATGGGGATGATCCAAGAATATTTTTCATCCTTTAAAATGAATGGATGGCAAACGAGGAAAACATGCTGAGTAAGTATTGTATTTTACATTCTAGTCTTTCCTAACACTAATGGAATAAAGATAATGCAGAAATAACTCATCTTTCAAACGAAAGAAAAAACATAGATTTATAGTTAGCTGGATGCAGTTGCTTATTCACGGTAGGATCACAAAATTTAATTTTACATGGCATATAAAAATGGAAACAACGACCCAACAAACTGATAATATATTTGGAAAGAAAAAAACAATTCATCAGAAGTGTATCAAGGATGCCCCATTTATATGATAAAAAATGAACATTTAAAACAACATATGTGATACGTAGAAGTTGATATAAGGACAAGTGGTTATACTAGTAAAGTCTCTACTGACACCACAAGAGAGACAATGTAAGGCTGTAATGAACTAAATCAAAACTTTATGGTAGGTACTGGGTTCATAGGAAGAGATGTAGCCTAGCATTTGGGCCATAACAAAATATTCATCTACGCATCCATTAGCATTAAAGGTACAAAAGTAAACCATCAACAGGTGGTACAGTTGGCTTCCCAATATAATGCAAAGCATTACTTATAGCTCCAAAATATACTTGACTCTGGCCATGCCATGTGAAGAGATACAATTTCAATATTTGGAACACTTCTAGTGAACTGAATTCAATAATTCAAAAATAGCAGGACTTGTACCAAGGAAGCATATTAAACTTCCTTACATTTGAAATTATTACATCAATACGCATTTGCCACTGTACTTGTAGATATTGGAACCTGATACTTAACCTACTCAACCTCTGACATTTCCCCCACATCATCACTTTTACAACCGACACTAGGTTCCAGCAGTTTACCATAAATCCCCCCTCCGTCCCATCTCAAAATGAAAAGGGGTGGGACAAGATAATCATCCAACAAGAGGTAGCTTTCACAAATGAACACTGCACATCTGCCCTTAATATTTGGAAACATCTATCATTCCACCCCACTTCTAACATGTCATTGTTTAAAGGTAATATATAATGTGCAATTTAGAGCCCTTCAGCTATAGCATGTCAAAAATAATTTCTGTGTTAAATCCCTACCCACCTAAAAGCTCACACATCTTTTCGGTGTGGGACTCTGACACACTCATCACGTACCATGGCCTCTGGCCCAAAACAGGCTGGCATAAAGGGGTTCAGAGGAGATTGACCAAACTCAGATATCATGTTGAAGTAGAAAAAATTTGAAATATTATTGATGATATCTTTATGATGAAATACAAAGAAATGCTCTCTATTTATAGAGAAAAAAGTCACACCGAAGGGAAACCCTAGATATGAAATCAACTAACTAAAGCCTTGATTATGACATTTTGTTCCCAAGCAAATATGAGAGAAATAAAGATGATAAGTAGAAACAAAGGCTATAGATCTGCCAAGACATGGGACGTAATCTTCGAATAACAGCAAAATAGTTTACACTAATAAGGAAAAGTAACCACTGAACACCCTAACATCATTTCCCATACACAAGTTTCGGAAGAATCAAAAAAGAAATGTCTTCAATTGGAAAACAAAAATGAGTAATGGTATAATATATATACTCAACACATTGCTCATAATCTTATCTAACACAGTAAGACGTTGGGGCTCCCATACCACCAATCAAATATAAATTTGAAAATTCATAAGAAAGGATACATTCGATGCTTTGTTGTGAGTTGTTGAGTTTTGATAACTTCTCAGCCAATATATGTCCATCAAAACCTTCGTTGCTCATCCTGATGTCCTACTTTCACATTCCTCAACAATACCTAAAAAGGAAAAGATAAAAATAATGATAATACTAAACAAACTGAATCAGTACAAACATTAAGCAATAACAGGTATGTCAGAACACTAGAAGTACTTGCAGTATGTTTTTTTAGTTCAAATGCCACGAATATTCATAAAAGGTACCCCCAAAGTATCATTTTGCTTAAAACGGTATCCAAGACATTTTTTGTTCACAAACAGTATCCATCATTCCTATTTCATTCTGGTTTAGCACCCTAGGCATACAATTTTTATTGGACTTGTCATTTTCATCATGGCATCGTTAACTTATATATTTTGTTCAGGTTTACTCAAGGTATACAAATTTTATTAGATTTGTCATTTTCATCATGACATTGCTAACTCATATATTTTGTTCAGGCTTACCCAAAGAATACGCTTTTTAGGTTCAGTACCCAAATGACATTTCTAAATTAAATCTTTTACGCAACTGATGAGCAGCATGTTAACAAAATAATTTTAAAAGAGAGAAAAAAGATCTCTAGTATAGATGAAATATAAAAGAATTGTGCAGGAGAAGAGTGAGTTGTTTTCCAACAATTTATGTTAATCACATTATTTGCTGACAGCGTTAGCAACTTATCTGGGAGAGTTTGGACTCACATTCCTTCTCCATTTCATTAAACTTTGAACATAAGCCCTAAATAACCTTTTTAGTGTACATAACTGAAGCACTGTGCATTGTATGCTATCAGACACTAGTTCTACTTTTAACTTTCCAAATAGATATCAAGCCTGAAATTTGTAATGTTTTCCTTCTTGGAACCAGTTCCCTATTGTTCGGCACTTTCTAAATCAAAGAATAGGGTACAACATTTAAACAACAATTCATATCACTATTGTTTATATACATTTCAAAATTACTGTACAAAACTTCCTCGACATTGTAACAAAGACAACCATATCATCAACATACTAAAGTTAGGAATTTCATCTTCTAGACATCTCGAGGCTACTTCCAATAAAAGGATAAAGATCTTCTAGACATTTCATTAAGTAAACAAAAGGATACCGATGCAATGTGAACATTGTGAAGACAACCTCAACCCCGTGGCCCTTGAAAATCAATCAAGGCTCCAAATCTACTCAAAACTACCAACGGGTACCCAAACAATGAAAAATGCAATCTTGTCTTGGACCATAGAGCTACCATTTTGAAGAACCCAACAAAAAATAGGACAAATGAATATCTTCTAAACTATCAACACTTGAAGTCAATATTACATCACCACATAGAACTACCTTTCTAGAGTAAGAGAGTCAAAATGGGAAAAAGGAAAAAATCTAAATTTATTGCTCCTGAAACTTAAGCTAATCACAACTATAGCAACATCCAGAAGAATCAAATAACCCCAGAAAAAAAATTCCCTGAGCAGACAGGACTATCATATTGAAGAACCAAAATCAAAAGGGGTAAAACAAAACAAACAGAAAAGGGCAAGTTTTTGGTTTCAAACCCAACCACAACCAGCAACACCCAAAATGCTACTACCCATTCCTCAACCCCTTTCTCGGCCTCTCTGAGATTATCCCCCACATGGGAACTCCCATCGGGATCTCCAAAACCCTCAATCGCCACTTCCTCTCGACCAAAACAACCACGCATTCCCTCAAATTCACTACCACAATCCAAACCGTAAGAAACCCTTTGTTTTGACCTAAATCGATTGTTCCCTACGGAACCGAGCTCCGGCCACCGTAGACGGCGTAACTGCGGGAGCTATGAGGTAACGAACATAGCGAATCTAGGGTGTTACGAGAACCCGAAAACAAGTAGAGAGATAGATAGAGCACTGACCTGATCGGAGATTGACGGAGACGAAGAGAAGAGAAGCTCGGCCGTCGGGATTTGCAGAATCAGTTTGTGGTTTTTGGTACTCAGGCAGCTGCAGAGGATGGAATAGGGTTTTTCTATGTTACTTTCTCTTATTCACTTAAATTCTCATTTCCATTAATAATTGATTCCACTTAATTTCTGCATTTTATTTAACATCTATATAATCACGTAGTTTTTAATTATTTTAGCATGATTATTTAAATTATTTACCCATAACTACACAAAATATTCAATTTATTGCTCAGAATGAATGTATGAGGACGTTTGAAGTATCTATCGTTAACGAAATGAGACAGCTAAAGAATAATGAAAAGATTCGGCTCAAGAATAGTGTCTAGTATCTTCCGGCAATCTTGTATGACGAGACCCAACTATGAAGGGAGCAACTCGTGTCTTCGGAGGGCCAGAACCACTGATTGATGGTTGGATCGTACGACCCGACAAAGAAACTAGAGCTTTTGCTCGATCTGTAACCTCACGGACAGTGATTGCTTCATCTATAAGCGCTGAAAAAAGTACATGAGAATGTAATTCGTCTCTCATTTAAGATTGAGTCTACTTCGTCCTTCACACTAATTCGATTCTCGCCTTACATTCTGAGTCATTCAACAGCGCATCATTTACATTTACTTTGAGGAATGTCGGGGGAGCCCGAATTTATCTGGAAAGCCGACTCACAACCCGATTGATTGTTAAAGTAACGTTATGAGAATCAACATATAAAAATTGTTTTTGTAAATTAAAATCATTTATATTAACGTTAATAACGAATTTTGTAGATGAAAAATAAATCCGAGATTTGTAAAGAAAAATAAAACACCAAGTAACAACACATATTTGCAAAGACCATAGTGTATGTATTCTTTCCGAAGCTGCCCTCGCTTCGCATCCGCGTCCTACAGCAAACCCCGCGCCATAGCAATTGTTGAAGAGCTCAAATCGGGTCCACGGTTTTGTACCCATACCCGTTTACCAGTCCGCCGCTTACCGGCGGCTGAGCAGGGCCATGTAAGCTCGTTCTCTGCACCTTCTTCTCATCACTATTATTTTGTTTTTGGTGATTTGTTTGTATTAATCGCTGATTAGGAGCAGAAATGCATAAATTGTTGTTGAAGTACCTGTGTTGCCTTTCTGGGAAGATGCAAAAAACATGTCTTTCAAAGTGGATTTGTAAGTTGGGTTTTTGAATTTCTTCTGTAAAAATGGAGTGCCTGTTATGGACTTTACTGGGTTTTTTGGGCTGATGTCAAATTGATATGATTCATAGATAAATGTAATAAACCAAAATGTTTTAACTTCATAGATATGATTCACTCTCACATTTTTTTTTTGCATTTATAGTCACACAATGTCCAGAAAGTTTGTATCTTTTGATGGTCACATTGCATTAGATGTATTGGGTTGAAAGCAGATGCACAAATACTCTTAAGCAGGGCATGAACTAAACACCAGAGCCACATGGTTTCAGTTCAGGCTCCTGGAATGTGAATCAGAAATCATAGGTAATGGAAGCAGACACGACACTGTACTTGCAGCTGCACAAACTCTCAGGGATAAAGTCCGAGGAAGAACTAGATGATATCCTCACAACGCTATGGAGGACAAGAAAAACCGGCCTTCGCTCTCCTGAAAAATCCCACATCCAGTCTCTCCTTAATCTCCCATCACCAAGTGAAGTTGATCCTGTATTGCTACCAACTCATTGATTTACCTCCAAATTTATATACATTATGTACTGATTTTTGGATCATTATGTTTTGTTATGTATGCTTGATTGATGTGTGGGAATCGGTGAAATAGGTTTCTGCGTGCCTTCGCTCGCTGATCAGAAAATGTGTGAATGACGATCTCACTGGCGATGATCTTCTGAAGTTGTTTCCTCCTGATCTGCCACTTGAGTTGCAAAGCATTCTGATAATATTGCTCCAGAAATATCAGAATCAATGGAAGGAAGATTCATCTAAAGAACAGGTGCCATTTCTAAGACTCCTGTTCCAAATCCGGGACTTGCCATTATTAATATTAACTGTCAATACACTTTGTAACTTGTCTGACATGTTGTTGTGTATCTTCTCCAGCATCCATTACCAAGGACTGGTGTTTCTTATCAGATCAGAACAAACACACCGCCTTTTTCATCATTACCATCTTCAGAAATGTCAATGTGGCCTCATCAAGATGATAATATCACTCGGTTTAATCGCAATTACATTGGAACTTCTACTCCAATACCAGATAACACTGTATCGCCTTTGGCTCCTGTGTCTCTCCAACCCGAGACTGCTTTTGACAATATGCTAGTGGTAAGCTGATTTGTTTGTAGAATCTTGAGCAAGACTACTG
>JAYMSU010001009.1:0-11450 GCA_036897765.1 Erodium chrysanthum | reverse complement strand
TTCGCTTCCACTTCATTCGAATTTCGATCATATTCGAATTCTGCTCACCCCTAGTTGTGAGCTCAACATCCATGAGTCATCTCTTAAATAGAGTTGAAGATGGAGTGATTTCAAATTTGAATTCAAATTGAAAAGCAAGTTTTGCAGAGATTCGTTATGTGATCGACAATACGGTGCAGAGATTCGTTATGAAAAGAACAGAAAGATGCAAAGATTCGTTTTGAAAAGAAAGTCAATGTGCAAACATTCGTTCTAAAAAGAAACATAGGTCTATAGTTTTTTCAAAGAAATTAACACTGGAATTAAGCAATACATTATCGTTACACACATAGTTCACATTAACATGATCTGACACCACCTTGTCCCCATCAACAGCCCCTCTAGTACTATCTCCTCTAACATCAGTAACTCCACTTTCCGATGGTTGGACTCCATGGTCACCTCCTGACTTTCGATCCTTGAGTCGGTCCATTCGCATCCCCACCATGGAGCGCGTGACAGGTTGGGACTGATCGTTGTGTGGGATCTGGTCGAGTCCCAATGTCGAGTCTGAACGCATGCGAATCCGATGCAAGATTCGACAAACACATCACATCACGCCACTTCCTGTTGTCGGCCGAACCCGACTGCGAGACTCGACAATTGTGTATGTGTGCGCGCTCTAAGTTAGAGTTCTTCTATCAACATATTTCCCAGTTGAATGAGAGTTGAGTTTCTCTCAAAAAAAATTGAATCGTGAACTGAATGAACTTACGAGGATTTTTATTTTAAATAATATAATTCAAATAAAATATAAAAAATGGCTAATTGAAAAACATATCTAAATATCTGCTTAAGTGGCGCTTCTAGGAAAAGATGGTCCCGGTGCCAAAAGGCAGTTGTTAGCCAAATCAAACCAAAAAAGTTCAAAACCAAAAATCAACAGTGTGAGCCAAATAAAAATAAAATATTAGGAGTAATAAATTAATATAAGTTACCGCGGATTTGAAAGGCATATTCATTATAGTTGAATAACACGATGTTTACGTAGAAAAAGTGAACATTTATGTAATTAAAAATGGTAATTAAATGCAAATGAGGCCACGTAAGGCAGAAAAGGCATGGAACAGGTTGGAAGACGCGTAGATCGAGTGATAGTGGAACACGTGTCGGTGACGCTGGAATTTTTACAAGGGCCAGCGCAAATACCGGTGTGGCCAACTCACCCCAACCAACAACCACATCCGCACCGTATATACGCCGTATGTATACACTTGTCCCCTTATGAGACACGTGTCTCCTGACGTGGATCGCTACGTTCTCTCTCCTCCTCACCTCACCCTTCTCTATTCTTTTTCTTTCTGTGTCGAAACAACACATAGACATAGAGCTTCTGCGCTTGATTTCTCTCTCTCTCCTCCTCCGTTTGTGTCTTGTTTGATGTCAGAGAACAGAAATGCCGGGAATTAGAACTTCGTGTTAGGATTTGTCTTCGTTGACGATAGCTAAAACCTCCGGTGTCACTTAATCTCGTTATTTTCCAGTTTTGGTCTTCGCCGGAGATAATTGACCTCCAGGTACGTGGATTGTGTTGTGAATTCAACTTTTTTTTCCTAATCATTTTTTTTGTTGTGTGGACCTGTTTGGTAGCCGGGAAAGTGAGGGAAATCGTTTTCTATGCGATTTAGTGAATTTAGCTGTATCTGGAAATGTAGCAATACCAAGTTAGAGCTCCGAGATTATTGATTTGGCTTGAAAGTAAAATCATTTAGTCAATTAAACTAGAAGGTTTAGTTGAGCTGTTATTTAATTTTCCCTCCTTTTTTCTCTGCAACCAAACAGACGTAATTTGGGGTCTCCTGTATTTCTTTCTTTGAGCTGCCTCTTCTTTGATTCATACAATTCTGTCATGGTGTTACAGATATAAAAAATAGAAAACAATAAAGAAGAATGGATCAGAAATTGTTTCTGTTCACTTTTGGTGATAAAAATTGTTGGGATTATAGAACATCAAACCCATGGTTAAACATTTGAACCAGTTCCTCCAATATTCACTGAATTTTTTATTTGAACACTGAACTGAGCTTGCAAGGGCATTTTTGTCATTTACTTTTGATCATCCGATTTGATTGATGGTCCTCACCCAACTACCCAAGTGTATCTGTAACTTTGTATTCATCTAAGTGGTGGTAGAAAGACATTGATACCCCTCCACCTCAGCCTTTCTTCTAGGATTTTCAACTATTATTATTTTTCGTTTCTTTTCCTTTCGTGATGAAAATTTATGTAGATATATGGATCTGATTATTACTTGTAGTTTAATTAGTTGAGTTTCACATCTTTTGTTCTTTCACAATTATTTGGTGTATGAAAGCTAGTTCCTGTTTAATTTTTTTCTTGGATGAATATTTTTCTAGCATTACTGCATGCACACTTTAAAGCCTGCCAAACAATTTTTCTTTGCTGCTATATAGTTTTGGGCTTGTAGCTTTAGAAGTCTGAATTTGACCCAAATGATCAGTCTGCCACTAGGTTGCTGGTTTACCAAGCTATCTATGATGTAGAGATAGAATTTGCTGTTGAGGCAATAATAGGTGGTGATTTGATATCTTGGTTGAAATTCACTAATGGACTTACAAATCCGATATCTTGGATTCTTACATGCACGTTATGAAAGTGTATTTTGGCAAATTTTTTTTTTTTGAGGGAAATATTTTGGCAAATTACTGTGGCTTTAACTGACACAGTAAATCTGTTTTTGATCAGATTACTTACTTCGTCTCTGAAATTAGTCAAGAATTTGTATTTGGCGATTGACAATGGGAAACGATGAAGAGGGAAAATCTTCCAAGTCTGACAAATCATCTTCACCTGCTCGTCCGGTAAGCTTAGAAGCTGTGGTGTGTCCATCATTGGACCTAGAATATCATTTTTTTCCTGTTCTATTATTCTATGAGGTTTACCATTGCCATTTTGCTTAACTTTACATGCCTGAATATCCTCATAGGAGGGGAATTTTATTTGGCTTCATTTTTTCTTATAATCTTAGATGCATTAAATCTATTATGCAACTTTTGGGTGATTTAAATGTTTGTCCCTGCAACCATACCGTGTCTAAGTATATTCGGACCCTTCTCTGATAACAGGATCAGAACAATCTCCATGTGCATCCTGACTGGACAACCATGCAGGTTTACTACCTTACTATCTTCATGGCTCAGCTGAAATATTTACTTAACAGATTTATTTGGAACAATTTTGCTGGTATTTATATAAGCTATTCTGTACATCATCAGGCATACTATGGCCCCAGAGTTGCTCTTCCACCTTATTACAACTCGGCTGTGGTGTCTGGTCACACTCATCATGGGCCTCATGGACCGCCCCCGTATATGTGGGCCCCACCACAGGTATTTGCTCAGATCACCAAGCAAGTTATGGGGCCATTTTGTTGTGGAAAACATTGTTCTTTTTCTTTTCCATTTTTCCAACTTTTATTCATACACTGATGAACTATGTAGAAAGAAAAGTACAAATTTATTATAAAATTTTGTGTAGAATATATATAAAATCAAATACGTAGAGATTTGGCTGGGGACACGATATTTTTAGTTAAATGCATTTCCAGTGGGAAATAATCAAAATCTAGTTCTGTATTTCTATGAGATTTTGGAAATAAGAGTTTCATATTTTTCTGTTTGAAAACATTGTACGACTAAACAAGTTTTTCGTTTTATTTGGGAAAAAAATTCATTTTCCAAACTAAACACGCCGTCAGATTCTGCAATATAAGCTTGTTGCATAGATCAAATATTTGTATATGCTAGAATCACAATGAGTACTAACTAGGATACCTTTTAACTGCTAATTTTTTCAGCATTTGATGTCGCCTTACGGGGCACCCTATGCAGCAATCTATTCACCTGGAGGCATTTATGCACATCCTGCAGTTCCTCTTGTAAGTTCATATTTCTATGATTAGTTTCCATCACAAGAATTGCAAGTACTGAGGTCACTTGATTTGATTAATAGCAAGGGTCTTAGAAATTTGATTTTGAGGACTATTTTTACCCTCTTAAGTGAGCCCATTTTACACCATGTTATTTTGTGCATACTGTCATCTTCATTCTTTCACTTGTGACCTGATTAGAAAGTTACACTAAACTCCTAGTAAAATTATAACTTTTGTCAGACTGTATATTTCTGTAAACTTGATGGATTTTTTCCTTAATCTAGGGCTCTTCACCTGGTCAAGGGGTTCCATCGTCTCCTGCTGTAAGTGAATTCTTGGAACTAAGATTTTCTTTTGGCTTCTTCCATTTCTATTGCTTTGTTGTGATACTAATAGTTAAAAAAGTCGTTCAGAACTGCATCAGCAATGATTTAGTCGAATTTTACCTATGTAGTAGTCTCTTGTAAGTTGAATTTGATTGTGTTATAATGATGCAGGTTGCACCTCCTCCGAGCATCGATACACCTACAAAGTCAACAGGAAATAGTGATAAAGGTTTTATGAAGAAGCTGAAAAGATTTGATGGGCTAGCAATGTCCATCGGCAATGACAATGCTGTAAGTGGCGGGGAAGGTTCTGAGCAAGGGTTGTCACATAGGTTAGTTGCATTGAGTTTAATTTGTCAGCAACATCTACCTATGGGGTAGTTCAAATATGTTTCTTTTATTTACTGTTAGATGTGATTCTGTAATGAGATTCCATTTCAATTTCTTGTTGCTTGGCTAACTAAAAAAATTCTTTGACAAAACAAACAGTGCGGAGACAACTGAAGGTTCCAGTGATGGAAGCAATGGGAATACAGATAGGGTAAGTCTATTTTTTTTACAAGTAATTCCTAATCAATCTACCCATATCCCCACCTCTGCCCCTAAGCAGAGGACCCAGTAGAATGATGGAGCAAGTCCTTAAGTAGTTCTAAGAACTCTACCATGTCCATGAATATACATTGAACGCATGATGGTCAAGAAAAAATATTGAATCTTCATAATTTTCTCCGAAAATCTAATGTCAGGCTGATCAAACTGGAAGAAAAAGAAGTCACGAGACACCAACTATGGGTAAGGATATATATGTATATCTTGTATTGTTTTTGTTTACATTCATATGTAATTTATTTATCTAAAGTCTCCTATTGTTGTTCACATCTACATATGCATTATTTCTGATTATCTAGATTGAGAATAAGTTGTTCCAGGACCACCAGCAGTCTGTCCTAATAGTTTTCTTTCTAAAGTTTATATTGGCTTGGTTTCAGGTGCAGCTGGGAAAACTGAAACACAGGCCACTCCTGCTACTGCTGGGGAGGCACACACTGCAGTTCCAAGTAAAGTGTTGGGGGAATCTGTTTCTCCTACCTCTATCCCTGGGAAACTGTTGGGACCTGTACTCCCTCCCGGCATGACTACCACAAATATTCCGCAGTCTGGTTCAGTAATGCCTCCTGAAACTTGGTTACACGTATGTTTTGCAGTATATGCTTGCTTTTATATTGATTATCCATTATTTTATTAGAAATTTTACGGATTCAATTTCCCAAATATTGAATAATAATCAATATTTGGGAAATATAAGGCCAAAGTTCTTAAGAAATACTTTGGTACTGTTTATTTTTATTGTATTCCTTTCGACTTTTTTCAAGATTGAACATGACAATGAGCTATTGTCTTGAGTGTTTTAATGAAGTCATTTTCTTTCAATTTATATAGAACGAGCGGGAGCTAAAGCGAGAGAGGAGGAAACAGTCTAATCGAGAATCTGCTAGGAGATCAAGATTGAGGAAACAGGTAGAGAAACAGAATGCATGTCTTTGATTCTTATGTTTGATTTGGAGCGAGCACACATTTAACCTGTATTTTTCAATTTGCTGCACCAGGCTGAAACTGAAGAACTTGCCAAAAAAGTCGAATCCTTAGTAGCTGAAAATATGGGGCTTAAATCTGAAGTAAGTAGGCTGACAGAGAAATCAGAGAAACTAAGGCTTCAAAACTCCACTTTTATGGTAAAATGAACTTACCCTCATAGTACAATTCTTCTACTGACTTGGGTTGTTTTTCTGAAGTAGATTATTCTCAATATAAGAAATTTCTTCTGTATACAGGAGAAGCTAAAAAATGCACAACTAGGGAAAAGTGAAGAGATTGCCAAGAACAAGGGTAGTGATATTGAGGTGCAACCTATCAGCACAGAGAACTTACTTTCAAGAGTTAACGATCCTGATAGAAACCCCGAGGAAAAAGGGGACAGGTACGAGAAAAAATCAGGTACCAAGCTGCACCAACTCTTGGGTGCAAAACGGAGGGCTAATGCTGTGGTTGCAGGCTGAGAATGTTTCTGCTATCTTAGGTTACGACATGGATGCTAATCTTGGCATAATTGTAAGTCCAAAGGCATTGCTAACAGATAGGGAATGTGTGATGATGAAATAGGTGACTAGCTAAATAGGTTTGGGTATCTGTTAACTCAGATTTTTACCTCTCAAAGCAGAACTGATGCTTATTTTAAAAATGTAATTCAGAATGCTGGGATGTGTGGTGTACATGAAGAGAAATAGAAATTATGTATTTCTGAAAAGTTTCTATAATCCCTGTATTGGCCGATTGAGTGTGAAGTAATAGTTTTGTGAAGTTCTTTTTCCAGTGGTTATTTGGGAGGTGGTAGTTTGATATATAAATACATGGAATTTTACATATCTACAATTGTTGTTGCTTGGTGGGTCTTTGGTTTAGTCACGTGGTCAAAATTCTATTCGTATCATCTACTGTACTTCCATAAATTATTTTAACCATTTTGTATTTTTATTTCAATTATTATGTGCTTTTGTTTATTGGATAAGGTTACGTCCGTACTAGTGATATGTTGGTGTAGTCATCAAAGTATGAAGGAACGGTAAGTCTCATTCCAAGAGAGAATGAAATCAAGTCATCTGAGGGATGAAGAAGGTGATTGCAGCCAGACATAGGGTGATGAACTAGGGTTTTGGGAGGGATCGAGTGTTATGGGTTAAATAAAGAGCTTACAAGTATAAGAAAATACGGGTTTGTCCTATTACTCTAAATTTGAACAATCGAAATATATCGAGAATCAACGTGAGCTTACGTCGATCTTATCTCTAATTTAACGTTACCTTCTTTCACACAATTCAAAATGAAAACAATTGTGCCACATAAGACATCATATAACAACAAATTGTTTCGTAATATCCATCGTGCACCATCGAAAACCCTAAAATCTGAAATGTGCGTTATAAGACCAATCTTTAGAAGTTGTACAATCGAGCAACAAACTTGAATCGTATATTTATACATCCCCTTCCCAGTTTCATATCACATATTTCAAGCTATATATGGAAGTCATTGTACACGACCTCAATCGATTACAACACGAGGAAGAGAAGGTCTTGCTCCACGTCGGTCTTGCTCTAAATAATTTTCATAATGTCACGTTGATAGTAGGGATGAGTAGTATTCGACTATAACCAAAAATAATAGAATTTTATTTTTATTTAACATGTAATTTTGTGTATATTTTACAAGTTTTTTTTTAAATTTAGTACAAGAAGCATTATATTTGATTAACCGATCAATCCATATAACCCTAAAAGTAAAATGTGGTCATACCACGTGGCCTCACCTCCTTCGAGTATGACCTCTTTCCTTTACTCTTTTTTACCGTGATAAATTCTCTACTTCAGATTCTCTCCTTCCGTTACAAAAAAACAGTCGCTTCATCTTTTGCCGTTTCCTAGCCATGGTCCCTTTATCTTCACCATCCGTTACTGCCTTTTGATCTATCTATTCTCTCTATTTAGTTCTTGGCGTCCAGCCTATTTCGATTTTGTGCTCACCCAACAGTACCATTTGATCCTTCCGAATTTCCTCTTCAGACTATAAATCGTGTTTTCTTTTCAGTTTTGTTACTGAACTTGAATCGTGATTTTGGGGGTATTAGAGTTCTCTGTTGCGATGAAGATCGAAGATGTGGATGATGTGGACTCCGGTTGTTACGACAGCGTACACGGGAGGCCGATCGTCGGTGTTGATGCAAAGCGGGTTCTGGTCGGAGCCAGCGCGACTCCTCTTTTCTCGACCCTTCTGCATAATGTCTTCAGCAAAAACTCCAAGCCGAGTTCAAATTGTGAGACCAAGTTGATCAGGTTAGTTTCTGTTTAAGCTATCTTCTGAGTTGTCTATTAAGTTTTAATTATGCATGGTTACTAGGATATTGAAGGAATTGGGTTTTTATGTTTTGAGCCATTTGTGTAGCTTCCTCAATTTTCAGAAGAACCAGACCGATAATTGAATAATTTTGTTAATTATAGAAATTGCTTTGCAAGATCATGTAAATAATGCTACCATTATTCCAATGATCAATGATAATAGGTGAATTTTGTATATTATTTGGCTTGGTTAGATAAACATTGGTAAGGATTGCATGTCTCCTCTCTCAGTCCGCCTCTTTCGTCTATGCTTCTTTGCTCCTTTCTCAAGGTAATATCATTGTTTCATCTTGGTTATTGAGTTTATTTCATTACCCATTATCATGTGCTTGAATCCATGATGTCTGCTTTTATCAGTCTTGCGGGATGGTTCAACAAAACTCTGGACTCAGCTCTTCCCTAACAAAGTTTCACTCCACATGCCATACAGGTTCGTGTTGTTGGATTTCATATTCAAGTTAATAATCTTTTATACAGTACTCATGTAAGCTTATCAACCCTTGCAGGACGGGGATCTTCTTGCGTCTTGGAAACATCAATTAGACCGGGATGCTGAAACTCTTAACACGAAGAGAAATTTGAACCTCCTACTTGAGGTGAGTAATTTTTGCCTTTTAGTTAGAGCGCATAGTGCTAAAGACCCATACTTAGTAGTAATCATTTGTTTTCAATCTACTCATAGTCAGTATCAGCTGCTATATTTTTAAACTAGGCTGCAAATTTGTTATATTCCAATCACTTTTCAACCTTCAAATTGTTGATCTTTCAGAAAGTGTGTCAAGTTCTGTTGTATATTGTTCGTGAAGGTTGCAAATATCTAGAACTTACAACCATTGCTATGATAAATTGGTCACTCCCTGTAAGATAAAAACTATGTCCTTATGAGTCCTTTAGATAGAGTACTAATTGCTATTTTTTTCTTGGACCTGATTGCTTTCCTCCTCTCCCGATAACTACCTTTAACCTATAGTACTATACACGGGGGAAGGCTGAGTTTTTATTTCTCATCAACTTGGAGTACTAAGACAAATATATTGATTTTTACATGAAAGAAAATAATAACTAAAAGTGACTCTGGTTTCATATAATCTGTTCAATGCAATTACAGAAGTTTTGATTAGTATCAATTTCATTTTAGTAAAGCTTACATAATTTTTGTTTGTAGGCGTTGAGCCGAAATGGAATGAAATGTGAAGGATTTGAGACGTTATGCAGCAAGGACCAAACCCTTACTAAAGAGAGTATGTTCTCTTTCAATGTGTCTTAAATTTTGTATTTCTGCTTTAATTTCCTTTGCTTCAAAGATTTATTCTATAATGACTTGCAGGTGCAGCGAGTGTAATTGGATGGGCTCTAAGCCATTATGTAAGGCAGAACCCGAAAGCTGATGAAACTGATGCAAGGCTTTGTTTGTCTAGCGAAAGGTATGTGATGCTTTGAATTGTTGTAACCTGAAATATTAGTTACATATTGAGTGGGAGTGGAGACATGCGGCCTCTGAGTATGGACGACTTCAACTATGCTCATCAACTGGTAAGAATTTAAACTTCATTATGAACATGAACTATATATTATTGCTTATAATTCACTCACTTTGTATATCAGTTGAGTGCAAGTGTTTCAACTGAGTCTGGGAGCATGACCGAGCTTGTACGATGGAATGAACTATATGGCGAAGGGGGTTCAAGAAGAGACAAGTCTCTTCTTAGCTACTTCACCTGAACCACAATAATGGTTTTGTTACTTCTTGTTTGTTTTCTCTTGCAGAATTGTTTTTGTATACACAACAACATATATCCATTCTTTATGATGGCAAAGAAATATATGATAAGGCAGATATTATCTTACCTCACACTCACATAGATCAATAGAAATTTGCAACCCTATGCTGCAGAGTTGCAAGGGTAAATCCTCTTAGTGTAAACAGAGTTGGATTGATTGAAAATATGAATATTCATTCCCTTTGGGGTTTACCTTCTTCATTAGTGTCGATATACGCCATCTTACAATCTTAAGTAGACCAGTGTAACTATACAAGGACTCTAAAGGGTCCATGCTAATGGTACAATATGTATGCGTAAAGGATATATTCAAACATTGTCTTTAATACAAAGAAATTTATAAAACAAAACAAAAACAGTAGTTTCAGATTTTAACAATGAAGAACTTGAGACTTTTGAAGGGCATAACTTGAGTTATACAGACGAGTAACACTTTGTTTGAGGTAGAAATAGATCATACTGAATTTTGGCTGCAACTCTGAAATGTTGGGTAATATCAGTTGTGCTTCCATGCTTCATATATATCCTCTATCCTCTCGTGTTGGAGCCCCTACCTCCCGTGGAGGAAACAAATGAAAACCTGGAACTCCATCATTCTCCTGGTCATTTGGTTCATATGGATAGGAAGAAACGAACTGGTTTTTAACAAGAGAACTCGGACTCCCCAGAAAATCCTATACTCTATCAAAAGAGAACTTGGATCCTAGTCTATGCTTTTTACACTATTCTTTATCAGAATACGCGTCGAGTGTTGTATTCCGGTAGTTGCGTCTGTCTTGCTTCGTTTTGGATCCTTGGCGAAACATGTCCCATGTACCCGATGAAAGCCCGGTACATATTGTTCAAGTTCACCGCTAAAAGACGTTGTCGTCGGATGGAACTCGATGGGTTTTCCACCACCACGCGATAGCATTAGACAATAGTTGTATAACGACACAGTCCGATACAATCTAATGCTCTTTGTTCGATGACACCCGACACATCGGTCCTAACCAACTTGCGTCATTTTTGGGATATAAATACGATAATATGGGATCAGATTCCACAATTGTGACGAGGGGGACACAAACATAAACATTGACGACGGTCATTGAACGAGATTAAAAAAAACCTGAAGAAAGTTCAGAATACGAACAACAGAAAAGATTTATGTCATTAACTGGTCGGCCGACCATAAAATAAGTCCTTAACGGTGTTTCATATAACAACATACTTAGGCCAACCACAAACATACATTCACTTGATGGTGTGTCCCGAAACGATTTCCATACACACTAGAACGACCCCCTACTGCCTGATCTACTGGTACCACAAGTCCACAGCCCACTTCTACCTGAACACATGCACGTACTTGGCGGTGACTTTCTTCACTCACTGACCTGCCAAAAGCATATCGATGTGCTTGATCACCATAATCCCTGTGTCCCAAACGTCGTCACACTGGGAGACGTCGGGCCTACTA
>JAYMSU010001008.1:0-11450 GCA_036897765.1 Erodium chrysanthum | reverse complement strand
AGAGGGTTGTCATGGTTTCCTTGAGTTGGGGGATGGTCCTACCTAGGAAAAGGAATATGTTGGTTGGGATGAACGTAATGAGGAGGAGATGAGTAACGAGGGGGGACCACTTGTACCAGCTATCAGAAGGTAGAGTGGATGAGTGCCACGATGGGGACCATTCAAGAAAAGGTCGAGGAGACGGAACTGGAGGAGATGATGGAGGGGATGGGTCACGAGGTGTTCTTCATTGGCCCATAGAGCAGTTCTTCTACTCTCAATGCATGCAGTCAAGGCTAACAATCATTCCCAGGAAACCACGCGCCTTACCCATTCGGAACTAGCGCCTCATGTCGTATTCATTTGGTGTCCTCAAATATTCTACACGGAATACCTAGACCACGGACTCACAGAAGTGCCTCATGGACTCAATGATGGTGGATGTATTCATTCGTAGGTTTTCATCCAGAGAGTTGGTCGATCAACCGTATGCCAACTTCCGGATTGCGACACAACATTTCTGGTGCGGTGAGAACCCTAGCATGCCTCGACGGTCTGGCCTATGAACAAAGTAGTTGTTGTACGTAGTGATGGCTGCCATGATGCTCTCGAAAAGGGCTACTTTATCTGGAACCGAAACCGAAATAGGTCGCGGTTGTATACGGATTTCTCGATGAAATAATTATTCATCAACTACTCGTGGTCTTATGTATGTCCTCGATTAATATACCTACACCTTTTGTACCCCTGCACACGTCTCGTTGCCGTCGGGACGAACCTTCTCCCCTTAACGACCCTTTGCCTCATAGTCGCCTCCCCACCCTCGCTCGGATCTGGTTTGTGATACTCTTAACCGTTCGGTTCACCATTTCATCTGTCCTTGTGGAATTGGAGTCAAAATCAGACATTTTCAAGAAAGATATAGGTTTAATATTGTGGGAGAATGAGGATGAGATGAATGTTGTGGAAATGGGTTGAATGTTGTGGGGTATTTATAGGTGGGAATTAGAAGGAATTATTTTTAATCAAGTTACCGTTGGGAGCCAACGTCAGCGAGATTCGGCGCTGGCCGTGCTGAATCTAGACTCTTCGGCATTGTGCCGAATCCTGTCCCAAATTTAATCCTCACCTCGCGACGCGTCGAATGGATTGAATCGCATCCAATTAAACTATACTCAGACACCAAGATTTGGCATGTTACTGATGCTTTTATAGATAAGGACCACAAATTTGAAGCGTTCATAATATTTACAAAATTGAAAGACCAAAATGTCACGTTTTTTAGTGTATGAATATATATTTATGCAGGGGCGCAATCAAATGCAAACCCCCCTTATTGTGCAAACTGTGCAAACCACTTAGGGAGCTGCCACGTGTGCGCGGAGACAGGTGTCAGCCGCTGGTGAGGCGCGCACCTCACTAATGGCACGCGCCGTAAATAACTCCAACTTTAATTTAGCAATTTCAAAATTTAATTTACTTAGGGGTATTTTCGTACTTATTCATGCCGAAACTTGTTCAGAAAGATAATGATGTCACCGACTTCTCTCTCCACTTTCCATTAATCGCAGATTTTTCGGATTTTTCTCTCACATTTTCTCTCTACGATTTGATATTTGAACAGTTGTGCTTCACTAGACTGTTCGTGTTCTTCAGTTTTGTGCCCTAACAATCTGAAATCTAGACATATACTTCTCGATTTCTCTTCGTTAATCTGTGTGTGAAGTTCGGATTCTTATTTCTGGTACGATTTTGCTTCTAGGTTTCACGAACTTGCTTTATTTCGGTTGATTTTCAGTATATCATGGTTATTTGTTCTGTCGATTTTGCTTCTAGGTTTCATGAACTACCTTGAGTTTAACTGATTTTCACTATATGATGATTATTAGTTGCGTCAATCTCGTTCTAGATTTCATGAACTTGCTTGAGTTCAGTTGATTCCATTGCATGTTCACATTGCAGGTTAACAATGGTTAGGAGTAAGTCCGTTATTCATTCTCCGGCAAAGAAAAGTATGAATAGTGAAAAACAGAAAGGAAGAACTGTTTCAGAACGAATGTTGAGATCTGGGAAGATTTATGATCCAGGTACTTTAGTAATAAGATTTTTGTTTAGATTCCAGTTTTGTGTTAATAAGTTTCCAAAGTTATGTGTATTACTTTTCAGTAGGGGTTTGACGATTGTACTGCGGTTACCTTTTAGATTCCAATATATTATACATAGGTTTCCAAACTAGTATGTGTCCAATATGTTGTTCATATGTTTCCAATAATATTTTTTGGGATTGTATTGTTGTGCTATGTGTCACAATTTAATTTTATGTTTAGATTCCAGTTTTGTGTAAGTAAGTTTCCAAAATTGTGTGCATTACTTTCCAGTAGGGTTTAACTTTTATTATACATATGTTTCCAAACTTGTATGCTTAACTGTCCAGTATGTTGTTCATAGGTTCCCAATAATTTTTTTGGGATTGTTCTGTGCATATTTTTTTATAGCATTTGATCCAATACCACTGTTGGTTGTTCAGATTGTTGCTTTTTTAGTTTACACTTTCGTATGAATATGTTTTCAAATAGGTGGGAATATGTTTCTAATTTGGTATATCTATGTTCTAGAATTGTTTCTTTAAGTTTTATGCACTACATTTTTAGTTTACAATTTCGTATGTATAAGTTTTCAAATAAGTGGGAATATGTTATTAGTTTTTTATGCTAAATATTTTTTTTGTGTTTCCATTTTCAGAAGATCTGAAATCATCTTCTGAACCGTCAGATAACATGATTGTCGAGAAAGAGACTGAAGTTGTGAATGCACATACCGATGTTATAAAGAACATGGATGAAACTGCTGATTTACAAAGTGAGGAAGAAATTGATACTGAAGGTGATAAAGATATTGTTCCTGCTCAGAAAAAGTCACCTATAGCACTTGGTGTCACTGAATTTACATTTTCAGATACACTTGATTCGTTGATGGAAGAAGATATTTTGGGTGATCAGGAAACTACTGCAGTTTCTGCTCCTAGCAAAGATAACACTGACATGAACAGTGAACAAGTATCTGACAACAAAGATAACACTGCTAATACTACTGTTGCAGAAATTGAGCTAGATGATGATGATGATAAGCATTCTGATAATGCTGAAGAAAATATTATTGCTGCAGAAGATAGTGCAGCACATGAAAGTAATTCTGATGCTCCAAAAGATGGTACAGAAAATGAGGATGTCAATGCTCCAGTTGAAGAAAATGTTGCTGAAGAAAATGCTAACTCTGATTCAGATGATGATCAACCAATTAGCTTATATATCAAGAAGAAAGATATGAATCCTTCAAATACAAAAGATGCAAAAAAAGATGCCACAGCAGAAGTAAATGTTAAACGGAAGAGAAAGCTAGTCGATGGTCATGGGGTCGAGGTAGCCACAAAGAAGATGAAGCCTATAGAGAAGGTTCTGAAGAAAGTTGAGAAGAAACCTGTCAATAAGGAAAAACCTGTGAAGAAGGAGAAAGCTGTAAAGAAGGAGAAACCTTCTCCTGCTGTTAGTGAAACTGAATTTTTTCCAACATTGGAATCACGTGGTTCCCCTATGAAACTTGTGAATGCAATATCCCAGTTTAATGATGCTCAGCGACAAGCTGTTCGAGAAATTGGATTTGGAAGTATACTGGACCTAAAAATCACTAGTCTTCCTCGATCTCTCTGTTATTGGTTGGTTGACAACTTCAACCATCATGATCGTTCACTTAAGGTGTGTGAGAACTCAATCCTGCGCATAACAGATAGAGAGGTTTATCATACCTTGGGGATTCCGATTGGTCAACATAAAGCTATTCCGAAAGTTGGTGACAGAAACCCATCTGAATGCTTAATACAGTGGAGGCAGCAAATGGGGTATAAAGACTTTAAGGTGGAAATGAAAAAACTGTCTGAATATACACTGTCTCTGAAGGATGCGGGAGACGATTTTAAAAGAAGTTTCATGGTGATGTTTATCACCATTATGATTGAATTTGGTACAAGTTGTTATGTGAACCAGTCTTACTTCAAATGTATAGAAAATGTTGAGCAGATTAAAGATTACAACTGGTGTCAAGCGGTTGTTGCTAGTCTTATGAGGAACAAAGAAAATTGGTTAAAGGGTAGCCGTGGAATGTTTGGAGGCCCCATTGCCTTTCTATTGGTATGTTTTTTAAATTAATGTTCTCTGTTTCCAATTACATTGTATTTAGTTTCCAATTGCTCATATTACACTTTGCATTTTTAATCTGTTCATTATTTACTTCAAAATTTAGTTTCCAGACTGTTGAACTTTATGCTCTGTTTTGGGCTGTTAACACTGTTTTATTTTGAGTTTCCATTTACTTGAGCCTTAGTTTCCAGTTTGGTGACCACTAGTTTACATTTTTAAACTCTTCATTATTTACTTCAAATTTAGTTTCCAGTCTGTTTAACTTTATTTTCTGTTTTGGGCTATTACCTAAATACTGTTTTATTCTGGGTTTCCATTTACTTGAGCCTTAGTTTCCAGTTTGGTGACCACTAGTTTCCATTTTAGTCTGTTAGTTCATTTCTGTTATATTTTCAGTTTCCATTTACCTGAGCTTTAGTTTGCAATTTGTTGAAGTTTTATTTCCAATTTCGTGAAGCTAAGTTTTACTATTGTTTTTGCACAGTTGTTTTATTTAGACAGAGTTGAGTTGGGTATCAGTCCTGTGGAGCGTACACATCCGTCACTGATTGGATGGACATCTGAACATGCGGAAGCACGGGAGAAAGCAGAGGTTGACATTGGACATTTTGGTGTTGGATTTGTGCACAATGCTCCTGCCCCAATTCCAGAAAATATTTCCACTCCAACAGCTGTGCCCAGACTGTCTCAATCGTCTGCCGGCCGAAAGCAACCAACTGCCTCTGTCCCACAAGAAAAAGATAGTGAAGATACAGTCATGCCTACTCCTTTGGTACGCTACTAAAGATTACATTTTAGGTTTTAGATGAATTATATATAGTTTACTCTAATATCTTTTTGTATTATGTTATTGTGCAGGATATCATTCCCACGTTGTGTACTGCAGGTCAACAATTCTGTGAAAGTTTAATCAAATTTAAACGGCTTCTAGATACAGCAAAACAAACTGTTGGGGAAGATGAATACCTTGAGCGTATGGATCGTTGTTACAACGATCTGCTCGGTGTGACAAAACCGGATGATCAGCCTCTGGACTCTACTCCACAGCAGCCATCTGTTCTTTCCCAAACCAAGCACTTCTGGGAGCAGTCTGATATATTGGCCACCATTGCAGCCCTTGAGCGGGCTTACACCATGAAGAACACAATGTTCAAGACTGTAGGTACCAGGTCAGGAGTATTAGGCGCAACTCCTTCTTTTAATATAATGAGTGATTTAGATGAAGATGCAGGTCCGTCAAACCCTGAAAAGGCCAGAAAAGATCAATCTGAACATTTTTTCGATGCTGATACCTTGTTTCATGATGTGGCTGAGATAGGAAAAGATGCATGTGGAGATATGTTGGATGACATTATGGATACAACAAAATCAAATGACACTGCTGAAAAAAACAAAGAAGTGCCAGCAGCAACAAAAGATATGCCCAGTCCTCCTCAACCAACATGTACCACTACAGTCCCACCATCTGCTAAAAAGGTTTTGCGAGTTTCACCCCGCCGAAAGTCTGACAACCCTACTGCTGTTCAACCAAAAACTGCAAAAGCAAGTACCGCAGCAGAAGTGAAGAAGAATGTTGAGAAACCCAAAGTTGTCGCTGATGACAAGGGCAAGAGACCTCAAAGGGACATAGTACCCACTTATTATCTGAACTCACCATACATGGATAGGCGTACACCTTTGTCTCCACTCAAGGCTGATGAGACTTTGCTCTTTGATTATATTACACAAAGCTCTGGGCGTGACTAGTAAGTTTCCAGTCATTTATTGCTCAATTTACATTTCTGTATTCTCCAGTTTCCATTTTCCTATTCTTCAGTTTCCATTTCACAACTCAATGATGTTTTAGTTTCCAGTCATTTATTGTTCACTTTACATTTGCGTATTCTTCAGTTTCAAATTCTGTGTTCTTTAGTTTCCAATTCTGAACTCAATTGTATTTTAGTTTCCAGTCATTATTTCTTAGGTTTTCAGTTCTGTGTACTTTAGTTTCCAATCCTGTAGGCTAATAATTTTTTTTATTGCAGTGACCTGATATATCAGTGCGGTGAATTCAATAGTAATTGGATCAATTTCAGAACTTTGGCTGTTGACCAACTTGTTGATGCAAACATAGTTGACATATGGTGCAATTACTTGAACCACTATGAAGCTCACAAAAGTCAAGAGTCACCATCTCGTTTCTTCTTCTCTACCGTTACAAGTGTAAATGTAAGTCTAATTTTAAATTTCACTGATTTGTTCTTCTATTTCCATTTCCGTGTTCTTCAGATTCCAATAATCTGAATTGATTCTTTTTTCACAGTGCATGTGGTCACAGTTTAATGTCAACAAGGATGCAGCTGTACAACTTGCCATAGAGACAAAAAATTTCAATGTTAATTTGGCCAAAACTGATCTGGTAAGTATCTTATTATTATATATTTCACACATTGCATACCTCATATTTTCTAAAAATTCATGTGTTCTAAAATATAAATTTTGTTCGTATACAGATTTTCATGGCGATATATAGGCACGAACACTTTTATGTTATGGTGTTTGACACTCGGAACATCACCATTGAGGTTATTGACAATCTTCTTTCAGAGGCCGATGACAAATACCGTTATGCTGATATTCTGAAAAAGATGGTAATATTTTTTGAGTTTTATTTTATGCTTTATTATATTTTTTGGTTCTGTATTAGTTGATTTGATTTTTTCAAATTTTACAATTCATAGAGGCGTAGTTTGATGCCTACACTGGCAAAAGAAAACAGAGACATGGCCAAAAAGTTCATGAGGGCAAAATTTACTAGGGTGCGTCTAGAATGGGAATCAGAGAGTAATAACAAGGATTGTGGTGTTTATGCTATGGCACACCTTGAATCTTATATGGGAGACAGAACGTTCAGAACTAAGTTGAAGAAGGATAATGTAAGTTGGTTTATTTTATTGTTTATAATTTTGGTATATTGGTTCAGTGATAGCAAATGAGATAATATTTTATTACTTTTGTGTTTTATAGGCTGACCAGATTAACATTCTGAGGCATCGTATCCTATACAAGCTGCTCACATTCCCAAAAAACAAGCTGTGGCCAAATTTGAATCAAGAAATTATCACCGAGTACCAGAAGAAGAAGATTGACTTCAAATTCAAGCCAATTTACAAATTATGATATTTCATGTGTCTTTTATAACTCTACTTTAGTTTGTGGAAGAAACAATCAAGTATTTTGTGGTTTTTGTTGTTCGGCAGTATGTTATGTCGAGTACATTCTGGAACTTGTACAGTTTTTTGTTGTTTGACAGTATCAGAAGTTCGAATACTGTTGAATACTTTACAGGTTTTATGAACTAGTTACTTTGTGGTCTATGAATTTGTATTGCTATATGTTGGTTTCCGTTCTGAATCTCATAGGTTTTCAGTTTGATAAACCACAGTTTCCAATTTAAAAGTGATCACTTTTTCAAGTATCAAGTAATTAATTGAAGGAGCTTTAGGTACTGTTGAATACTTTACAGATTTTGTGCACCAGTTACTTTGCGATCTATAAAGTTGTGTTGCTATATGTTGGTTTCCAATCTGAATGTTACAGGTTTCCAGATTGATGAACTACACTTTCCAAACTCAAATCGTTCAATTGTATCTAGTCCATAAAGTTGTGCTGCTATATACTAGTTTCCAGTTTGAGTCTTCCAGGTTTCCAGATTGGTAAACTACAATTTCCAAACTCAATTTGTTCAACTGCACGTAATAGTTCATTTTTCTAGGGTATTCAACACAGTTTACAATGTTTATAGTGCTCATTTCCAAAGAACATAAAGATAGTATCCAAACTCAATACCATATATCAACTAACCAAACAATCTACATTCCAGAATAATTTGTTTCCAATATGCAAACTGTCAGTTTCCAAAGTAAGTAAAGATAGTTTCCAAAGAATATGCATAGCCATATAGTTCCAATATACATTGTTCTGATTTTGAGAACAATACATATTGGAACTGCAGTCTATGCCTTTGACTTCCTAACAGGAACTTTATCAGGGCATGTCCGGCTATCGTGACGTACAAAATCACCACATGTCCAACATTTCCGTAGTTTATTTTTGCTACTCTCTGCCATGCCAATCTCTTTACCTGACCTGAGTCTTTTTTTCCTACAACCTTTGTTATTCGATACCTCGGGATTCTGCACTGTAATTACTTCTGGAAGTTTAATACCTGTTATTTGCTGCATTGACGCCTTTTTCTTCTCTGCAATACTTTGTGTTGACTCAACATTTGTGTAGACAGTGAATTTGTTTAATGTCCTTAGCAATGTCTTCAAGCTTTCAAACTTTGCATTCGGTGTTTCAATGAGCTCTTGAAACCTTCCCTTCAACGCATCAAGGAGTTCTTCTTCACTTGTAAATTCTTTCTCATTGCACACTGTGTACTCATCAGGTCGTACAACTCTACACCAGCGTTTGTTGAGCAAAGTCTGTGGGATTGTCTTCTCCTTTGTTGTTTGCAGCACACTGAATATGTGACAACAAGGAAGACCATAGCTTTCAAATTTTCTGCAGCTACACTGGCAGTGATTATTTTCCACAGTTCTTGTAACTTCAAATTCCTTTTCTTTGTTGTCTCTGATAGTATAGACCTTTGTAATGTTGTCACCTGATATATCATCCAAACTCAGTGTATTCAAGGCAACCTCCATGTCAGTTTGGACATCATAGAAAACTGCACGAGTGAAATTTTTCCAAGCATCTTTTTCTAGATCAGTATTCATCTTGTAGGTTGGTTGGGAAACAATAGATTCCTTCATTATTCTTCTGCTGTTTTGTCTTTGGTCTTCAATCACACCATTGAAACTAAACATGAAGCGTACCAGATTATGTCTTGGATTTGACAGCCTTCCATATGTACTGTTTTGGCTTTCACATCTTGACGTTGTTTTCACCAATTGACCCATCGGAAGACCATGAAAGTAGGCTGGGATCCACTTTTCCCTAACTGCGTATACACCATTTAGCCAGTTGTTTCCTTTCTGGTCGAAATCTTCCAAAATGGACATCCATTCATTTTCAAACACTGCTATTTCAACATTATCATCCCACACAATTTTGTGTATTCTTCTGTAAAAATCTCCATCTTTGAGTTTTTGAGGTATCTGCATTACATATTTATTTATCAGTCTTAAAAAATGTAACACATTGCATAAACTACAAGATAATAAATATGTGTATTCTGAGTATAAATTATTACCCGGGTGCTGAGCTTGTCCATTATATGCCACATGCAAAATTTGTGCTTTGAATCTGGCAGTACTTGTTCGATTGCTTTCTTCATTCCCGGATCTTGGTCAGTAATTATATACAGTGGATATTTCATGTTCATTGCTTTCAGCAAACAACTGAACAACCAAGCATATGATTCAGCATCTTCATTGGACAGCAACCCAGCTCCTAGAGTGACAGATCTCTTGTTGTTGTCAATTCCAGTAAATGGTGCAAACACCATATTGTACCTGTTCAAGGATACCATACCATGTGAAACTATATTAGAAACAATCTATATAGGAACTGGAAACCTATTACATTTACTTTGGAAACAATCTATATATGAACTGGAAACCTGTTATATTTAATTTGGAAACTGAATTTAGAAACAATCTATATAGCAACTGGAAACATGTTAGATTTACTTTGGAAACTAAATTTAGTACCTGTTCAACCGGTAAGTTGCGTCAAATGCCACTGCATCCCCATATAAATCATAGTTTCTCCTCGACATTCCATCAGCCCAGAACAGTCTGCTTAATTTCCCTTCATTGTCAACATGGTACTCAAAGAAAAATCCTTCTTCATTTGACTTCTTGTCATAGAATCTATCAATTATCAATTGTGCATCTGAATCCCCAATGTAACACCGTAGATCTCTCTGATAGTTCATAAAATCAAGTACTGTTGCTCCAACTTTGTCAGTTCCTCCCACTGTCTCACTATATAGACGGTGTGATTTAACAGGTCCAACACTCACCTTCATACAGTCGAAAATCCATTTCTCATGCTCTTCAGTTAATTTTCTGTTGGATCTAACAAATTGCATCTCACTGCTGTTGTAAAATGGATGGTTATGTTCCTCAACGAATCTGAAGATGATGTATCCTTCTTCCACTGAGATGAACTTAAAACCTATCATAGCCTTGCATCCTGTTCTTGTAGACAAGATTCTTCTAGCCTTCTTTTTTGGACTGTCATCGTCCTCTTGGTTTTTTAATTTGGTACATTCTAATTTCTTACCTTCTTTTGCGCAGACAATATACTTGAGTTTAACTATGCCATCTCTAACTTTCTTGCTTTGATGTCTAATACTGAATCCCACATTTGTTGCATACATATTGTAGAACTCAACACATTCATTGAGTGTTCTGAACTTTTTGTTGATATATGGTTTGGTTCCATCTAGACTGGGTACACAGTTTGAGTCCATCTGCATGTGATTGGAAAGTGTTACAATAGAGACTGCAAACCAGAACCAAGGAAACTGAAAACCAAAAGCAAAGAATTTGGAAACTCATTCATAAGAATTTAATACTCAAGTTACTGTTGAAAACCTAGATGAACCACACTGTAAACTAAAGGCTTACTAAACTGGAAACCTAAATTACAGAAACTGGAAACCAATAGTATACAAACTGTAAATATGTGTTAAGCATCATCAAATCCACAACAAACAGAATCACAACCAATTATTGATTTTCAACAGAAATAAACATAGGATTTCAGTAATAGAACTATTCTGCAGTTATATACAAACTCTGTTTTTTTTATCAACAACATAATCGAATGTTTGATTCATCCAAAACTGAAAAAAACACATTCGTACCTATAATCTGTTGCAGTATTCTGTGATTACGACCTTCGTTTCTTCACAGAGAAGTTGATCGGCGATTCTGTGAACAATGAACAAGATTTCCAGATCGAAGAAAATATCTGCTATGAATCGACCTAAATTTCACGAAGCATGTGCTGCAATAGGAACATCGGAACAGTTTAACGAAGAATGAGCTGCAATAGGAACATCGGAACACTTTCACGAGGAAGAATCGAGTTCCAAGAGGAAGATCGGAGCACTTTCACGGCGGAGAATCGAGAGAGAAAACGAAGATCAGAGCAGTTTCACGGAGAAAAAGTGAGCTCTGAGACTCAAATTCACAAATTGTTGAAAATATATACCTTATGCGTATTTCCTATTTTACCCCTGGGCTTAATTTCCAATTTAAAATAAGCGTGTTTTTCAAAATA
>JAYMSU010001007.1:0-11458 GCA_036897765.1 Erodium chrysanthum | reverse complement strand
CCTTGCATGATCTTGAGTGATTATTGCTTCCGCTGCGATGTTATGATGTCCAAGGAAACCCAACACTATGTGTGTAACCCTCGTGGAAAAGAATCAAGAGGGAAACAGATTCAGAAGTTACGTTAGAACCAATTATCACTATACGTGGTCTATGTGCGTCAACTAACAATATAGTAGTGTAATAATTACAAGGGCTCGGTCCACGGTTCACCCCATGAAAGTCTCTCTATTGGCGTGTCTTGAGAAAACTGGGAGAGGTATTGATGGGGATAAAGAACTCCCTCAGTCGGTATATATAGTCGGGTTCTGAGCCCACCGACAAGTCACTGCCCACAGATGGCACCTGATTGGACACGATACCATACGATGGATGTCATACGCCAACGATGGTGTGTGAAACGAAGGGTTCAATGGAGGGCTCCACGAGTCACTACGACACACAGGTTCCGAGGCGGTCAATGAAAGGTCACGTCAAGTCTAATTGGTCAGCAGGATCATCGACTCACCATCTTAATGCATCGTTTTCAATCGAAAAAGATGGTCCGAACATGAAAGAGAGAAAATGACAAACTCTATGAGAGGGAAGTAATAAACCAATAAAACAAATTGTATAGCTTGGATAAAACTCGAAAGGGACAGACTTTACATAGTTATTCAATTTCCCGCTTTAACACGAATCAAATTCAAGTTTGATACGGAACCCCAACCATATCCATTTGTACTGTTGCCGCTACAATAGCATATTAGACCATGCTACCATATCCTTGGGAACAAGAAGATATTAATCGCACTGCAGTTAACAGTCACTCAGTAAAAACGCTATTGGGCAGAAATTAAGGCTCAATACTACAGTCGTCCAATAAACAATGTTCCCAATTTGAATTCACTATTTGTAGTTTTTCACTATATTTTTCTTTATAAATGCTGTAATAGACATTTTTTTATCATGAGTAAGTCAAATTTAAATATGATTTTCTTTTCACTAATGTATTTGGAACAAACAACAATAAGAGGCTTCAGGTAAAGGACGCTTCAATAACGAAACCGTTCCAAGCCTTCATCATTTTTGTTACTGAACGGAGGTTGCTGCTAGCAATCCCCAAACCTAAATGATTGTCTTCTTTCACAGCAAGCTCTTTGTCGGTGAGGGATCCGATGTAGAAAGCTCTGCATACATCTTTGATATTGCTTCTGCAAAATATTCCTTTGCTTGTGGTCTTTTAACCTGAATTCAAACAACACTAAATGTAACATTCCATGCAAGTGTTTAAGAACTAGAACTAACTTTTAAAGAACTATAAGCATTTCATGTAAGTGTTCATGTCTGAAATGAACATGTTACCTTCATTGTTGGAGTGAGAAGACCATTTTCCATACTGAATGGTTCAGCCACCAATGTCACCGCTTTTGCAAATTCAAAACCTCTCAGCTGTGACAAGTTTGAAATTTAGATTTAACAACATTCCAACATCACAAACTGCAGTTTTCAAAGAGTACTTTTTTGCCATACCTGTGCTTCTCTTCCAATGGCATCCATGTCAGCGAGGACAGCAGCCTTCACCCTTGGATCACTGCAAAGTTCTCTTATATCTTGAAACTGCACATGCCACACGATAAAAATTGACTAGACAGCTTCATATCTACAATTCACACCTCACTGGTGAAAGAATTATTTGAGCTCAACAGAGATTTCTTGCTTCAATCAATCAGGGCAGAAATATCAACTAAAATCTGCTCTACTGAAGTCCTGGCTTAATATGCATAGAGTTCCAATGAGATAATTGGTTCTGTGACCAGGGTAATATGTTAATAACATTCGGTTCAGAGAGAGACCGTCGATTAATACAAGCCAGATAGAAATACTATAGAGGAATTACCGAAAGAGTAGGCCAAATATGTAATCTGATTGATAATAGTTCTGCTCAAGAACTCAAATAGCCTGCCTACCCCCTAACATAGTTTTGAAGAAGGATTTGCTGTTAGCAAGTCACCTCCTCCCTCCATCAATTGCATACACAGAAAATAGAACCAGTTCTTAATAAACCCATCCCTTCAATCCCCGTTGAAATGATCTATCTATACTTACTTGATGGTTGTCTACATAGAACGATTTTGTATGCAATTGCAAACAGTGAACTTACCATAACTAACCTAATCTAAAAGTAATAATTCTTTTGTCACCTTAATTCCTTCAGACTCAGCCCATGCTCTCAAAACATCTACATCGACTGCGACAACAGCTACCAAAGACGAGTTAAAGCTGTCACCTGGCAGTGAAGGCATAAAAGGTCAGAGAGAGAGAGAAACATAGAACGTTTTTTCAATTTCTTACCATATATAAAGCATTGGCCAACGAATTTGCACTTGGCATATACATTCTCAATTTTCTCAGGAGCTATGTACTCGCCTTGTGCCAGCTTAAAGATGTTCTTCTTCCTGATAAGTATAGAAAACTAGTAAGATACTGCAATCTACCCCCTCAATATTTACTGGGGCATTATTCACACCAATCAATCCTTTGAAACAGCATATATGGGCTACATTAACGATAAAAAAGAACATATTATATAATACCAAGTGAAAACAAAGTAAAAGAAAGAATCATGCAGATGCAGTATAACCAAAAGAAATGATATGCTATTGATTTGCTAATCGATACTTGATTATCAGTTCAACCTACAAGTGCCCTTAGGATGTCATATAAATAACAAGCAAGGAGCTACAAGAAATGATATGCTAATCCTGATCTGATTAGACCAATTATCAGTTCAAGCTAGGGGTGTTCCTTAGGATGACATGGTCTAACCTATCAATAATCTTTAGACGACCACCAGGTAACCAGAGCCCAATATCTCCGGTATGAAGCCATCCTTCTCCATCAATTACTTCTCGCCTGTAGAATTGGGAATATCAGATTGATTCAAAATCAAGAATTTAAAACTTTTAAAATAAGTAGACAACAAGTACGTTTGGACTTCGTCTTTGTAATAGCCTTGAAAAACAATGGGGCCCCTGACACAGATTTCACCACGAGGATAGGGCTTATCCTCAGATGTGTAATTCATCTCTGTGACATCCACAAGCTTTATTTCTGAAACAGCAACAGGAAAACATAAATAAAGCCCAAATTAAGAGCAAACTACATTAACCATAAAATACGCCAACCTGAAAAAAACCATGCGGATGTATCTCAAAACAAATCAAACAACCACTTAACTATTGTAGCCAGTCATAACTGGGTATAGTTATCTCTCAACCCTTGAAATTTCCACAACAACAGCCAAGCCATTTCCCAAAATAGTTGGGATCAGCTACATGAATTCTCTAGCAAAACTTATTGAGCATCTTAGCTTGAATTTTTCTCCACTTATCTTAACCCAAGCCCCTCTTACTTTTCTAACCACTTCCATAAAGATCAAATATAATGAGCAGGATTACTGTACATAAGAAACAAATAATCACCCCATATTTAATAGTGAAGAGCCTTGTCAGCCACCATTAACTAATCTTACATCCCAAAAATTATTTGAATACACTTTTTTCTTTGGCATGTGATATGTTGTCAATTACTCACCACAAGCTGGATTAGGAGAGCCTACGTGGCCAGATAAATTGTCACCCTCATCTATAGCGCTTATAACACAAGATGACTCTGTCATCCCATACCCTTCAGTTACACGGCCACCAAAGCAACTGCGGAATGATCACATTGTATTATAAAGGGAACAGAGGCTTGTAACTACAGTCAGGCATTGCAGCTATAAGCTATAAACTTACATTTTCAAAAAGTCCATGACATCAGGAGACAATGGTGAAGCACCTGAAACCATAAAACGAACACGTCCTCCAAGCTTATCCTTTATTTTATTAAATACCAATCTGTCCCACATGGGAGATGGATTCTTGCCTGAAATACATGAATATATGACAAGTGAGTAAAGAAATCTATCCAACAAATGAGGCTGAAATTCTTGTGGCTGACATTCGAAATGCATACAACTTACAATACAGAATGGGCCTAAGCCTTTGTGTCATACAATCAATCTGGAGATATTCGAAGATAGTTTAAAGTTTCATAATTCAATTGTGTAATATATAACTTAGGTATTACAGATTAAATTAAATAACTGAGACCCAAGTCTACTTTCACGGGAAAATTATATGTAACTGTTCTAGGAGCAGATAAGTTTCACATGCCGAGCATAAAAAAAATCTAGAAGGGAGATGTATTTGTTTTGCTTCTAACTAAGGTAGATGCAAGTATCACTTCTTCAGTATGAAAAACCTAGAAAGGTAGAGACACAAGGAAATAACAACAGTAACAATCAAGCCATTTCCCAAACAAAGTTGGGGTTGGCTAGATGAATCCTCTAGTAAAACTCATTGGGATCTCGGGCTAGTATTTTCCTCCACTTCAGTTATCTTACTTGGGATCTTCATCTTCATAATATACATAACATGTGAGCAGTCAATGGCTAGATGGGCAGAAAGGCCATAGTTTGTCAACGAATAGGTTTGTTTTAGTTTGACTTGAGGATTATATTTATCGTAAAGTTGGAAATCAAACCCTAGGTCAAAGAAGTTATGGAAGATTCTGTCTTCTATGAAAATGCTCTACGAGACCAAAGAAACATACAGATGACTTTCTATCTCTACTATTTTTAAGAAGGTGTGAGATTCTAGAAGGAGTGAAATTACCCAATGACTTGTCTATCAACTTTTCCACTATCAACCCCCCAAAACACAAACTCTGTCCTACACAAAGTTCCCAGAGTATAATTAACCTATTTAAAATAGTTCCAATTGAAGGGAAGATGAGTGAACATTGTTTAAGGTGGTTTGAACTTGTACAATGTAGGGAAATTACTGAACCCATAAGGAAAGGTAGAAAAATAAAATCAGAAGAAACTAAAAAGGGTAAGGGTAAACCTAAGTTGACATGGAACGAAATAGTAAGAATATGATTGAGAATATAGCGGATAAAAATCTTTTACCATTCATCATTGCTTGTTTCTTAGCATTGTAGGCAGCATTGAATAACTTCTGCTTAAGTACACCAGATGTTTGTACGGCATTTGTAATACTGCACAACAGAAGCATCTGACTCAATGAATAGATAAGCATAGTAGTAGTAAATGGTATAATCATGTCAAGTGCTATGGACTATTAACACTACCCTGCATATATTCTGTTGTATAGACGAGGAACACTGCAGAATATAGTGGGTCTAAGAGCAGCCATGTCATCCATTAATTTCAGATTATCCTGTACAAAAATAGAACAAATAGCATGTAAGGTTTGTTATAATGAATAAAACTAAACCACTTGCACATCTGCATATCAAAATATGGCTTGGTTACTTGATTTAAGACAATAATTAAATTCAAGAATCAAGTAGTGTTCTACTAATACGACGTATAAGGTCATCTCATTTCTGCTTACAGATAAAACAAAATAAATGCATACTGTTATAAGAGTCACCAAGTTACCAATCAGCAAGCCATATATATAGAAGAAACAGTTACACAAATGAGGCATGGATATTACGAACTTCACACACACACACTAAGTCAAAGGTAAAGCAGGTAGAGCTGTTTCTAAGTAGTAACAGGCACATGAAGCTTACAAATCAGTTTCCTCCGGTAATATGAAAACAACAATAATGGTATCAATATATGAAGATAAACAAACGAAATGTTGAATTTACCCCTTGATAGAATCCAATAGCCACTCCAAAGTACGCAGTCATGACTTGGTTAGTCCGTTCATATATGTGTGCGAGAGGAAGATATGATATATAACTGGGGAAGCAATACATAAATTCAGCTAAAGACCAAGTAGGTAAGTATAAATAATAAAGGGACAAGCAACACTAACTGTTGTATGCCATGTGACAGGCAAAACTGCAAATACTTACACATCTGAGGGGTAGAATTTGACAGCAAGAGTGGCGCCAGCAACATTAGCGATAAAGTTTCCATGAGTCAAAACAGCTCCCTTTCCAGAGTTTTTGTTAGAGATGAAAAAGTAACTTCATCAGTTACTATAAGTGGAACCATTGTACTAGAATCCAATACTGTATGAGATCTAACAGTAAAACTGAGGCGATAGAGTTACACCTTTGGAGTCCCGGTGGTTCCACTCGTATAGCAAATGGTTGCAACATCATCAGGTTTTGGTGGGCGAAATGGTTGAAGATTGCTGCGGCCCTAAAAGAAATGATTCACATAATTGAGGAATAAATTTATATTCTTTCATCCAGAGTAACTCCTTGAAGGCTAAAGTAAAAACTCATATTAATCAGAAAATAAAACTTGAGCAATTATGTCAGAATATCTTAACTAGTTCTTTATAAAATTATAATGAAACAAGGCCTGCAACCATGTAAAACTCAAGTCCACCAAAATCTAATAGCTTAAAATAATTTTTTTAATTTTTCTTATATTTTTTCATAAACAGATTTCATCAAAGAAAAAGTAGTAAAGGGCATATAAAACAGACCCCTAAAATGGCTACCGTGCAACTTTAAGGTTACTGAAGATATCTAAAGAAGTAAAGGGTTTAGCAATAGCATTTAACAGACAGTTAGACATAAAGGATGAAGAGAGAGTGAGCCCTGCTTTGACATCTCTACAACCTACAAATATTCTCCCATTCTTTTCTTCCCCCAACACCATAAATTGCAGAGAGGGGTGTTGAAGAATTAACATGGTGGATCATCTAAATATTAACACAAGAGGAACTGTCAAGTTTACAATCCAATCTTTCACTGAGTTGGACATAGTCAAACAAGTCCCAACTCCCAACCAACAAGAAGCCATTGGACATAATGTCCAAGCAGCTTGACAATTTATCAGCGTTAAGCATTTTCCTATCATTCTTGCACACATGAAACAACTTTGATCCACTAGAAAATAATCTCTCTTCACCATGCAGTTCTGCATTGTTTATTTTTTGTGCCTGTGACATGTTTATAAATGTTCTATTTATACATCAAATCTAAAATAAAATAAAATAACTTCCACTGTGAACAGGTTATTTCAGCTTTTTGATGGCTCTTCCGAACAAATATTAATCCGCGTATACCCTAATCTGATCACCCGGTAATGCCTTCTATCTAATGAAACTTTTCTTATACCAAGGAAGATTTTTATGTACAACTGGCTAGGGATACTGAGGTATTTCCTGGGAACTATGGTGGAGATAAGAATGAATTGTGAGAACCAAAAAATTTCCGTCACTAGTCCATGAGATAAGAAGAAGGAAAAAACAATTAGTGTTCATAACAAAAAACTTAATCCTAGTAGTTAGCCAAGTACACAGAGTTCTAGACAATAGGCAGGGGACATATTTGAATATAGACTCTAAATCAAACTCAGATTACTGTGGTCTTAATTATGAGGATGAAATTATTGCTACATTGCAAAGCTTGTATTGCAATGGTTATTCAAGAAAGAGATAAAAGATATATTTCCAAGAAGATGGATATACGACTAGAAACACAACAGTGACAACAACAAAAAATAAGTATATATTAGGCATTATGATTTCTAGGAAAGTTATTCCATCTGAAGTGATGCAAATCAGCAACACAATGGTGTCTTGATAAATATCACATACATACCTGACTAAGTAGTTTGGAATAAGTTACAATCTTAACTCCAGATGATGAAGGAAGTGATGGCATTTGATCATCCATCCCTCCAACAACCTGTACGATATGGGGAAAAAATTAAAACCATTCACAGAACTGCAATGGCATAATAAGATTATACATCATTAAATACTCACTTAAAAATAAAGTGGATTTACATACCACAATGAGATGTACAGTTGGGAGGTCAGACAAAAAGCTAAGTATCTGCAAAATTTGGAAAAGTAAATTTACAGTAACAAATAGTAGTTGATGTGACATTGGAAAATAATCTAAAATTAGTAGAATTCAAAAGCGAAAATCCATAAGTGAAGTAGCGTGATTAGTGGTAGACAGCTTATAAGAAAAATCGATTACAATGATGATAAGAAAAGCCTAATCAGTTCTCATTCCACAGCATGAGTAAATCAGTTTTTTCTCCTCTACAACTAGCTAGCTGGGAAAGACAACAAGTGCTCCTGAATCAATCAATTACTTTCTACTCAGAAAGTCAAGTAATAGAGATGAATGGAAGACACGGAAAATATTGAAATGATAAAACATGAAATTTATGCAATTCAGCTTTAAAGGTTTTGAAGGCTGATAAACATTTCATGACCTTTGTTCTACTGAAAAGGCATATCGTAGTGGTGCCACACTTAGCGTGTAGAAGAGGGAATAGATAGCCTACTTTTTTATGAATTATTGTCTTTACCTTGTAACAGAGATGTTTTAGTTTGCTATTTGACATGTTTATTGTTAAATTAACTTCAACATATTTAAAAAATATATCTACATATTAAAGTTTTATAGTAACATATTTACGTATGTTTTTCTATTGAAAATCATGTGTCCATGTCATGTCCAATTTCGGTATTGAGTCAGAACTGGTGCTTCATAATCATAGGTCAAGATAACAAGACAAGTGTTAGCAAGGTTACTGCTTATAGGACTTCATATTTTCAACAATGTAGGTATCATACCTCACACAGAACTGTCAACCAATTTTGTAAATCCACACACCACAACTCCATTCACAATCGAAATCAGAAACAAAGAGAAGATATATTCCCAGGTTAAAGGGAATATAGCACTGCTGACAGCAAGAATCATTGTTTTTTTTTTCTATAAACAAGCAAATTGGAAATGGAATGAGGAGTGAGTGCACTGGATTCCTAACTTAGATAAACTGTAGTGCTGGCAGCTGGAAACTTTTCATACTTCAAACACTATTTCCTCTCCCAAATACCAAGTTTCAAGTAAGCAGAGGTATATCTCATGTTACACAATCTTGAAAGAATTAGGATTTGAACTCACATTGTTTAGTGTTTCAGGCACACAAAATATTGCTTGTACAACAGCATGATTTACAATGAACTTGACTGCATCAGGGCCTGAAAAATGACAAATGATTGACTATCATGATGAAAAGCTATCTAAATTTGTCAAAAGACTAAATTATAGCAATGGTTAATGAGAAGTCACAAACCAAGGGTGTCGTATAGAGGAACTGATATGTAAGAAAAAGCAGAGCAAGCATGATCAACGATTAACCACTCTGGTCTATTAATAAAATATAAACCGACACAAGATCCCTGATACAGAAAAAGTGTAATCAAATGTCAATTAGTAAGTGAGAAATATGGGAGAACGTTATCAGGCCATTTCTATTAGGTAACGCAACATAGAAAAAATAAAGTAACAAAGAAGACAAAATTCTCAAACCATAAATTACTTTGATACCTTTGGTATTCCATGATGAACTAGGGCAGACCCTATTGCAGACCGAGCAGTACCTGCTTCTCCGTATGTCATCCATTTGTACCTAAACGAAAAAAATAAACAAATAAGGGAAGTTCAACCAGAACTACAGAGCTTAGCTGTGATAGAGGAAACTTACTCTCCGACTGTTCCATCAACCCGGACTCGTGTACCCAGATACTTGTAATCTCTGAAAGTTTCAACTGAGTGCCTAAGTTGGCAAAGTAACAGGAATGGGTTAGTAACTTCAAAAGATTTAAGATAGTGGAAGTTAATAGTTCATATAAGACTTGTATAGTATAACCATAACAACAACTAAAAGTCATGTTTAAGGGGCACACTCACACAAAATTATCATGCAATGTACCAATATCAGGATGATCAGGAAATCTGCTCACAAGATTCAAAGGAGAGAGTGCAGATCTGCCGCAAGAAAATGATATTTTTATTAGTTAACCGGCAATATAGAGCAATGCAAACAAAAATAATGTATGCATACCTGTATACATTCCACTTTCCTGTATGCAATTTCTCTGGAAGAACAACACTATATCCTTGCTCTGCTAAGAGTTATACAAGCAATCACAATATTAATACATATACATATAGTCAGGAACATGTGGCAAATAGAAAACATGTACACCAGTTACAATAATTACCATTAAATTAGGGACTGGATGTTCAATTAATCTTGGGAGCTTGATGTGTATTTCTTAACTCTAGTTTGATCCAGATTTTAGTGTAAGTCAACTCTCTATTTGATTCTGATTGTGGAAATGCACTCATGAATTGGTCACGGACGGAAAACAGCCATTTAGCAAGAAAAAAAAATGTACTATGCACTGCACTAGGAATTGGGCTTGGTTCTCCGTTAGAAAAAAAACTAACAGAAACTCGATTTCAGTCAGCTACAATTCACATAGAGGCCTTCTGAATTGTCCACATTTGTTAGTTTTTTTTCCTGGAATGGAATCACATATCAGCAAAACAAAACGATACTCATTCACACCCAACTATTAACCATAGTGCTGTTCCTTGGGTCCAAATGGGCAGGGTTTATCAATAATGCCCCAAAAAAAACCATTTCAGTAGTGTTCCTTGGGTCCCATGGGATTAGTGTACATAAAAAGTGAGCTTTTCAAATCAACCCAGAAAAGTGAATCAGAACGATAGATGTACCCACACACATAATGAAAATTGCAAGTAGCAAGTACAGTGGGTCCTTATGCCAAGGTACTGTACCAATAACCCCTTTTCTGGGTAAAAGTTCACAATAAATTTCCACAGGGCCTTGAATCTTCTTCCATTTGGGTAAGAGAAATGAACAACCAATTAACAATTTGAAAAGCCAGCACGCCCAATCAAAATCCAATACTGTACTAAAAAGCCAAAAAGTAGAAAGTTTATTTTCGTTTTGTTCCGGGTTGATGCATAATAAATAAGAACAAGCTCAGAAAAATCACTTGTCCAAATCAACAGGAGATGCAGAAACACATACCGGAGACGAACTCGCCGGCGGTGGGGTTGGCGGAGAGTTGATCGGGAGAATCGAGAGCGGCGGCTAGGTGGGCATTGATGGCGTGGAGACGGCGTTGAGCTGTAACAGAATCCATTTTGGTATGGACCTATGATCTACTAGCAGTTGGATTGGGGTGTTTGTTTCTCAAGAAAGAAGGGGAGAGATAGATTAGAAGTAGAAAGAACATGTGGGCACGCTTCTCAATAATAAATGGATCGGATGGATTGGAGATTGCTATTTTTTTATTACTACCTGAAAAGGATATTACGGTGATACGTATCGATGTCTATTGAATTTGATGGGCTGCTTTCTGTTTGTTTCCTCAGAAAATTATTCTCATTTTTCTTTCTGTTTGTTTCCTGATAAAATTATTCTCGTTTTTCTAAGTAATTTGGAAATGGAATCATGCGGTGACGGAGCTTTACGGGTAAGATACGTACCCACATTTTTTTTCTCGTAAATTAATTAATTACTTTTTATTCATTATAATATGTGTGAAATTATGTTAGATTACGCCTGTTCATACACCGTTACGGCTGTTCCCG
>JAYMSU010001006.1:0-11460 GCA_036897765.1 Erodium chrysanthum | reverse complement strand
TTAAGGAAAGTAGCCTTAAACCCGAGATAGAGAGAACGAGCGAGTCAATTTACATGCTTTGTGTGATGTGTGTTCATGGGTAGCAGGTGCATAGCGCATAGGGATACGAGTCTTCTTTTACTTATCTAGGTTGGTATCGTGGTTCGTTCCTTCTGAGTTATCCTATGTGATTGTCTGTTACTCCCAGTTGTGACTCGTTACACCTACAATTTGCTCCTGCTGAGATCACCTCTTATTGGGATTATTTTATCGCTGCTGATTAACTTGTGCATGTTTGTTAGAACTTAGTCCATGTGGGAGCGACCTGGTATCTTACCAAACTTTTATTACTTGTGACCATGCATACTTGCATGTACACCGACCGGGAATAGTAGTTTAATTTTGTGTGTTTTAGAGTAGCACCCGACTGGCCCAACACAAGACGACGAGCTCCCGAACATTGTCGTGGCGAACTCGGAATCAACAGCGAGATCTAACTCTCACGTGAAGGTTGTTCGGAGAGAGTTGCTGCAACTCCGGAGCTCCGTTACCGCCTACCGCCTGGAAGAGCTCCAACGCTGGCGTGCATCACATGAGCTCCACTGTCGAAAAGCAATGTCAATACTCTCCCAAACTCCGCTGTCTTTGATTAAGTTTTAATTAAGGTTAATTATGTTAATTAAGATAATTTAGATGAATTAATAATCGGTTTTTTAAAATCAGACTAATTAATTAAGTTCATTAAAGGTTAGTTAGGGATTCAATAGAGTTTAAATAGGGGGAAATTATAATGGCATATTCTTGAAAGGTAGTTGAGAACATTTTGGATATTTTACGTTAAAATTAACGGAAAAATTAACCAAAACACGAGATAAACTCGAAATCGTAAGGAACCATCAGTTAAAAAAACAAAGTGTAACCAGAGGCCAACATCCTCAATTTTTTCTTCAGAAGCCCATGGATCTTAAAAGTAACCCGTTTGCCTTTTAAAGTGGGAGAGTATGCTGAAGATGAAAATAATCAAAACATCGCCTTCTTTAATCTCTTATAAAGCACCATTTTCGAATATTAAAAGGATAAATGCAAAATTTCAAGTTTCACACAGAAAATAAATATTTGGTTTGACTTAAAAGTATAGTAAAAACGTGAAAAGTGGGGATAAAATATAGCATTTTAGCATCATATAAAAGTGTAATAAGAATGCATGAGCAAAAATTTGATCGAAAACTGTAGGCATTAACCTATGATCTCTGTCATATTTCAGCACATCCATAGAATACAACAACTCCTAATTCCAATTCCGGCTCAAAATTTGTTTAAAGTCTCATTGCTCCCTACCAAGAACTGCTCATATCCATCCTAATTGTAAATGGTGCTTGATAAAATGTGGCCCTTTGGCTCTTTTATATAATACGAGCCTCAAACGCAACATATTTAACTCTAGTTGCGACCTTCCTTCCTCCCCCGCAACCTGATCAACGGATTCGATCTTCCAGACTCTACACCGTCATGCCTGCTCACAATTTTCAGCGGATGGGCTTCTGTGTTGAAAACCCATTCATCCAAGGGGATGACAGAGGGTGGTGAAAACAGAAGATATAGGTACTTGAATGTCTCCGCCAGAAAGAAGCTTTGCATCATATTGTCTTTAACTCCAGTGTTGACCTGAGAATAACAAGAACATCGCATTAAGTACACAACCAAGTAACAGAAGTTGGACATCACTCTGCGCACAGTCCAAGTTCTTTACCATCCAATCAACATGATGTAACTGCAGCAAGTCATATAAATAATGCAAACAAGAAGCCAAGTTGTTGTGGGTTTAGCAAATGCTTACATCCTTGAGTCCAACATATCCCGAGTCTATGCGAGAGTTCTTTTCGAATGCTTGAAATATGTTCCAACCCCACTCTTGGTATGTCTTGTTACCGGTGATACGCCAGAGGTAAAACAGTGATTCAACTGTCTCTGGTCTCAATATATTCCACGATGTACCAACGCTCATGTCCTGATAGATATATGGGAAGACACTGTCAGCCTATACAAAATAACCCTATTCCTTCATGCCATGTCATGCCAGATAAATAAGAATAATTAACCTACCTGTCCAGAATGAAAGAAATAATTCTCTCCTGCCAACTTAGTTGGCGTTGACTGGTAGAAGTTATAGCATGTCCAAGCAAGCTGTAAAAACAAGATTAACCCAGTTTGAAAATTATGACAATCAACTCATCTATCTTAAGAAACACATAAGATATATTGCACAGCTAAAATACATCTCAAGATTACTAATTTATGACATGGGAACAAGTCGTCATCAAATAGAATTGATGAAAGTTTGGCCTTCGTTTTTAAGTACCTCTTCTGCAAGTGTAAGAGATTTCCGAGCATCCTCAGGACCATAACCTGATGATCCTAATGCTAGCATTCCTGGAACAAAGCAAGCCAGCTCATCCATCTGCATTATTTTCCAAAAAGAAGCAAGCACTTGGAACATTAAATGTGACTATTGAGCACTTGAGGTACATAAAAATAAAAACAAAAACGAAACAAATACTACCTTGTCCATTAGAGACTCCCCATTCTTCTCACAAATATACGTAAAAGAGGACGGTATGGTTCTTCTGATCAATTTTGACAGACCCTTCATTGATTTTTCCCACATATCCCTGTTTTCAAGATTCCACAAGTGGATTTTAACAGCAGGAAGATTTCAATGAAAATCAACACATTTTAAACTTCAACAGAAATTAAACATTCCCAGGTATCAAAATGTCATTTCTCTTCAGTATCAATCAGATTCAGCTCCACCACAAATAAATTTTCAGGTGGATAAGATATTGAAACTAATGAACTATAAGCAGTACGAAGATATGAGAGAGTTACAGTACAGCATCCTAGCGGATATGTAACATTGATGATTCAAGCTTCTCACCTATAAGGTTTGACAGCTGGTGTCTTGTTCCCTTGTACCCAAACTTTAAGTAAGTATTCATAAAAGCTGCAATTAAAGTTCAATAACCAAAAGCTCTACTTAGTGACAAAAATAGGCAAGAAAATGCATTATCATATATAACATAATCTCACGTCATGACAAAAAAATGGTCAACCTGTCACCCATGGCACCAAAAGTTACAGTTGCATATGATGTTGTCCCTCTTTCAGGATTGATGTAAATGGGAAGCAGACCATCATCAGGAAATGTTTTATTAAGTTGCACTATAACATTTTCCACCTGAAAATACCAATGCGAAAATCATTAAAGCCAGTATCAGAAATACATACTTTTACAGATAATTTCACGTGGAACTGGATAGAAATTTGAACAGCGCAAACTTTAGATCATATTGTGCATTTCTGCATAACAGAAATTATACCTTCTTCTGATACTTTGGGTCCCCTGTTCGTTGAGATAGAGCAATAAATTCCAGCTGCTCAGTGCCAGAATCTGCCAGGATACTATTGCCCTGTAAAGAAGAAAAATTGCAACATCTGTTACAAACAATCACAAACCAAGAAGGCTTGGGAGTGAATATCATACAAAGCTTTATAAGAGCGGCTAAGAAATAGAGCTTCTATGGAGGGTTTTTTGTTGTTGTGTGTTTATGGTAGTGGTGGGGGGATGATATTTGTTGAATAGCAGACATTGAAAAAACATTGTGCCAAAGAAAGTTCAGGATTACAAGTACTTATGCTTGGAAATAGAAACATAAAGCAGCCAATGACCAGTTGGTCGAATGATGTTTGGGGCTTCCAGTAAAACAACAATGAGCAGACCAGGGAGTTAACGCTACCCTGAACAAAGTGTTAGGGTAAACTATCTTCCTGAATTTTCCCTCATAACAGTGTAAATGATGTTCTCTTGTAGGACAACACTCAGCCGTTGACCTCTGCGAGTATGAAGTCATATTTCAATGGACAATTGAGATGTTGCCATCTCACCAAAAGAATAAGAGGATGGAGGACATGCACAAGGTCAAGAATCAATTCATATTATGAATATTTGGAATGCATTCACTCTATGTATATAAAATTGAAAATTGACTTCTTACTCCAGTCCATCCGGGATTATGTGCATTCCCATGTTGCAAGTTAATAATGTTATAAGGGATCCCAGAAGGTGTATTCCATGCAGGCAGCAACCTATCTGCAATGTCTTTAGCCTTTTCAAGGAAAACTTTATCTCCTGAGAGATCATATGCACTGAGAAGTCCACCTACAACTCTGAATTTAAACATAAAGTGATACGACAAGTCAGTGAATAATAAGACTACTGCTCACTCGATATTTCATTACATACCAGAAAAGATATGATAGGCATAAAGTTTTTTAAACATAAGAAATCAAATCAACTACATATTAAACCTTAGAATGCCACCTTATGGTTGTCTCGAAAACACTAGCCTCATAATTCTTGTTAAAATCCAATGAATTTACAACCCACCTGTCAAAAGTGGCAGATTAAAATCAGCAGGAATCTAGTCACAGAGATATAACCAATCAAAATATTCAGAAATAAGACTACCAATAATTCGTCATGAATGCTATAGAAGGATAGCAATGTGACACCCATTCCCATACTGGAGATTTTCTCATGTACTAAATTCCGTACATGATTCCTTTGCGATAAACACTGAACCTTCCAAAAAAGAACAATCCTAACATAGCATGACTATTTCTACTTCAGATCACCAAACTGAATTCTGGGATAAGCCTCCAAACTTATTGGTAGATCTGCTTATATATGTTGTTGGACTCAAACAGATCACTAAGTCTGAAAAAAATGGTACGAAACAAATCTACCAACATAAAAATAAGGATCAATAGCAATATCTATTTTGAGTTCATATACAACCAAAAATTCAACTGGTAAACTTGAGTTTTGGCTGATCTTAAGAGAAAAAAAAATCAGGGAATGAATAATAGAAGCATACAAGGAAAAAGGGTCCACATACAGGAAATGACAAACAAATAAGCACAAATTTAGACTCACTCTCTAGCCTTTTGGAACTGATCATCAAGACCCATAATGTATAGTGTATCAAGGGAATCTATAAGGGTTGCTCCAAGACCACCAAAGCTGTTGATACCATTCTTTGTCTGTGGCTGATCACAGAAGAAAATATGTTAGTTGTAAGATTTGTGTCCATTTAAGGAATAGAGCATCATGAATAATGGGGCAAGTTAAAGAGCACTAGCTTAAAACTTTTGGGCAGTAAACCTAATGCTCAGTTCGGTTGTTCAAGCCTAGGTAAAACATTGAAAAGTCTAAATCCCAAAATAAGCCTAACTTGTAGTGTTATATAGGTTGCTGTAACTCTTTAGGTGTTATTCTTTCATAAGCATGTGCACTTTGCACAGATAGCTTTAAAGACATTTGTTCCAAACTAAAAAAAATCCAGCCAAATGAGGAATAATTGGCACCTAATATAAGTGTTTTTATCGCTACAGCTCGAATTTCAGTGAGCCAATATCTGATAACTCTTTATCAGTCATAGAATGGCTCTCTTATCCTATAGTTGAGGTTGAGAACATTGGGGGAATTGATTGGGTTTATGACAAACTTATAGACCAAGATCAGAACTTAATGCCTTCATAAAAACATCAATCTCGAAACAAACCCGCAGATTAAGAGGCATGATGATACTAATACACTTTGTCTCTACCCTTGTTATCTAAAAATAAAACAACAAACCAAGATAAGCATCCATAAGTGGGTTCATCATACCTGCAGCTCATCCAGGCCCCATGCATATTTCTCATATGAATTCCAAGCATGAAGCATAGCTTCTTTTACTTTCTCTCTTCGTTGGACATCAATGGGATCATCTGGAACACTCGATTTCCTAAAAGCCTCATTACTTTTACCACCAAAAGCAATCTTTCCAACTACATCTCCATGAGTGTTTCTTATTCCTTCTACCTGAAAGTTCAAAATCAGCATTCGGTGCAAAGCTAGCCTGTCATAAGCTGATTACGATACCATGGTAATTTCAGTCATATAGCACACAGCTAGTAGCTCAACATATACAATAAGATCGAGTAGATTATAGCACAAATAATCCACAATTTAAATGATCTGTTACCAGATCTCGCAGATTGGTCACTTCTTCATTCAACTTGGCAACTTCGTCCTGCAAGTGAGAAATCCATCAGACATCAAGAAATAACTTCCACCAGGACTAAGATGCATAATTTAATTAACATGAAGGTGCTAAAAAGAAAATAGTCACCACACAGTCATTAGGCATACCGAGGCAAATAAAAATCATACTGATGCGTGGATGGAAAACGACAGTTAATGATATCACTCTGCAACCTAACATTCAATATCTTCAATTGTAGGCTTAACCCTAAATTAGTTCTTCCTCAAAAGGACACCTTTGACCGAGTCGATATTGATAGCAAGAACACAAAAATATCAAGGAAAAATGGTAAATCATCCCAAGAATAAAATAAGACAAAACTAACCAGCACAACACCAAATCAAATACACTAGGGTGGTGGTGTGAGTATAGACATCAATTTGCAACATGAATCAACAGTATCAGGATCGAATCACATAGAATGAATAAAATCACCCATTTGATTATGGATGGATTAGAAGGCAACCCAACAAATTCCCATATCCAACATACAGAATTCCTTTTTAAAATGGGAAACTTGGGTAATCTAAGGTGCCAACAAGCTCACAAGTACAAACAAAAATCTCAAATCCATAGCTATTTACATAAAATCAGACAAAAAAAGAGAGTACCATGTGTTCTCTGACGAGAGTCTGGCGATCCCAGACGAGCAGAGTAGCAGAAACAAAGGCGATGAAAAGGAGAGCCAATCTTTTCGGCCTCTTGAGGTAATAGGAGGGGTGACAATAACGCCATTTGGTCGATGAAGATCTGCTCCTCGCCATTTTCTATCGAGATCTCTCCCTCTCGATACCTAATTTCCAGATTCAGAACAAAAACATGTGGAACGAAAGCAGGGAAAACAGTGTCTTTTGGTTCAGCAGATGGGATCGAGAAAATTGGGACCGAAACAACAAGAAACGAAAACAGGCAATTTGAAACGCAGCGTAGGATGGAGGAGAAGGGGGTTATTGAGCAAGTGTCGTGTTGGCAATGGCGACGGAGAAGACGGAGCGAACAAGCAAGCTACAGGTCGTCTCGTGTCCCAAACAAACAGAGATTAGGAAATCGAATTGGGAGGAGCAGAGAGAAGACGACTGACTAGTATAATATTGACTTTTGACCTTTCTCGACACGAATATTAAGCGATTTCTTCTATTGGCAGTTAATTATGGTTAAGCAGTAATGTTTTAATTAAATGAAATTTTCTCTCTCTAACGGTAGCAAAAGTCTACGGGTCGAGTATTTGGGTGTGAAGGCGTCCTCCTTTGTCAGGCACCGCAGCCGGGGACGAAGAAGTGGAGGGAAGAGGAGCTACGGGTGATGAAGGAGCAGAAGACGGCGATGTAGGAGAAGTGGAGTAGCGTGTTGGCGCAATAGGGATTTTCATGCACGTGTTGGTGAGGGAGCGGGTCTTGGACGGAGTCACGACGCCCCTCGGGATGTTGGGACTTCTAACTATATATATTACACAAATATAGTTGAAAAAAATTAGTGTAAAATATAATTTAAATGCGCAATAATCTTCTCTCAGTTTTGTAGGAAACTAACATGCATGATATCACAAGAGGAAATACAAAACAAATATGTTCAGAAGTTGTGAAAAATTTTAAAAAAATATCTTTGTATCATAATTTAAAAATTGCATCTATCTTACCTAAAAAAAATCACATCTATCTTTTACAAATTATTAATTTAACTTTGATCTTTTTACACAAGTACACTACTGGAATTACTTGCTTGAGGGAAGCAGTTGTGATATCGTTGTAGATTTCGCTACGTCGCCCAAACATTAGGAAGACGGAGGACGCATCGCTCAGACACTGTCGCCCAAACCGTATCGTCGAAGTGCTTGGGTAACGCAGCTTTAATACTGCGTCGTCTAAACTGGTCTTGAGCAGTACAGTTGAGCACGTCGGGCAAACGCGTTGACTGCATCAATCAAGCTAGCCTGGACGACATATCGTTAGGCGTCGCCCATACTAGTCTGAACGACGTGGCTTTGAGCTTTCCCAAGCTAGTTTGAGAGTTGCGACGGAGCTTGATTTACAATATCACTTTACAACATTTTTTGAAGGGATTTGTGGAGCTCAAAATCTCATGAAAAGTTGAGAAAATGAGCTTCCATTACTAGTGGTTCGAATTTGAGGTTGTAACCAATCTGGAAGACGCAACATTAAATGTCATGTCCCCCAGGCTTAAAGTTAATCACCGTAGTTAATATCATTTAATCCTGACCAACCCATCTACACGACGCAACTTTAAACCTATGTAGCCCGAGCTAGCATGAGCAAAGAAGCTAAACTGTTACGTCGTTCAAGTTAGCCTGGACGACGGAACTTTCAAGTTGTGTCGTGTTAGATGCATCTTGAGCGACATGGCCTTTAAGATGCGTCGCCAGGGTAGCTTGAGCGACGCTCTTCGTTGACTACGTCGCATAGATTAGCTTGCACGACGGAACCTACTCTGTATCGCTCAAAACCAAATCCGATATAGTGGTACACTGCAGTTCCCCTCCCACTTCTTTCTTTCTTTCCTTCTTTGGATACAGCATATATGTAACACAAAATTAACAAGTCTAAAATGTACCGTTCTCCAAGCAAATCACGAGAACCCAAACCCAACCATATTGCATGTGATCAAAAGCATGAGACTGTTGTTTGTAGGTTTGATGAGTAAGGAGAGAATGAATTTAAGGAAAGTGCATGCAAGCAACTGCAATTAGGGTTTGTAGCTCACAAGTGTCTTGGTGTGGATTTGGAAAGTGAAAAGTGCTTCTTTTTCTCTTCCTCTTTTCCCATTAGTCTTTAATGGAAACCTAAACAAAAGGGACTTTACTCTTTGCGGGATATTTTTGTAGGAAAAGAGCAATTTGGACACCCTTTTTTGCTTATTATAAAGAAAGTGATAGTGAATGATATTAGGTTAAAAGAACCATGTCCATGTCGGTCGTCTCAATCATTGTTGTTGTTGATGATGATGTGGTGGTTCTGGCACACAGTTTTGCTCTTATTACTTCTTGGTGATGGAACATTGGTTTTGTGTAAACAGCTGAATTGCTTTCTAAGCGGAATAGATCTCCAGAGGCCAACAATACGTGATATATCGACCCATGAGGAGTGAATATGGCAAAGGCAAAATTTGGATGAAAATAGGGAGAAAATGTTAGCCTAATATATAACTTGACAATATAAAAAGAACAACTTGTCTCCTCCATTAGGGATGGTAACAGGAATGGTTTGGGGCTGGTTTTACGTCCCCGATCCCGAACCCCATTTTCTCCAAATCAGACCAGTCTTTGAAACTTTTATTTCATCCTCAAATCTGTATAATCTTCAAACGAGTATGAGTAATTCTCGAATTGAATAATATTCGAATTTATTGACAAAAAAAATGAGTGTCCTAATTCTATCATTTACGTTATGTCTCAAAATAAACGTTCACTTTCTTTATTTGAATGTTAATGATGTGTTAAATACTTATTTATAGAAATTTGAATGTTCGAGCCTTAATTTAATTATCTTCCATGCATATAACATTAAGGCATATGGATGTATATAGCCGACCATTTTACAGAAACAAATCAAATAACTGTGTATCTTATTTTGGTCGAAATTAAAAAATATCTTATCTCTAGTATTAATTTTAAAACTATTTTTCTTTTTTAGCGAATTATCGAGAAACACCTTACACTTTGACTTCTCTGATTCTTGTTGTTTTTCACCTCTGACCTCGGTCACTTCCTCGTTGTCCGGATATGGTTGGTCATGACTAGGAAGCACGTGACATTGTTAGGAATACATGTCTAGAGATGTCGTGTACGACATACATCCATATTTGTGTATGTATGTCAAACATGTTATGGCAATGTCAGGCTCGATATTTTTTTCCGGTAACATCCTGACTATATCGCAATACGTTCGTGAGTAAACCAACGGTTTCCGTATTCATTCTAACACTAATTTTTATCGTATCGGTTAAACATGTATTATGACTACAAGCATTCATTACATTCAGTGATAGAAAAGAAAGAAAGATTTATTCGTTAAATAAAGGAAAAACTCCAAAAACGCACCTCCTTTTTGGTAAAAATACAAAAACTAACCGCTACCAATTTCAAAAACTAACCGTGTCCAATTTTTTTAACGTTTTTTTTCAAAAAATAACCCCTGTGTTTTCCCGTTTTTTCAAAAAACAACCGGTGTTTTTTGAAAAAAAACGTTAAAAAACTTGGACACGGTTAGTTTTTGTATTTTCACCAAAAAGGGATATAAACGTGTAGTTAAGGGAAAGTAGTATAGAATCCCCCTCGTCTATTTCTCTAATATGCAAAAGCTCACCCTCCTCTTGGTTTTGTTGCATATAGTTTCTTGAATTTCCAAAATAGTGCACCATTTGCAAATTCCCACAGAAAAACGTTTAAAGGGTATCATGTGACTTGCATATAAAATTGTAAAAAAAATCTCTAAGAGACCACCGTAACCGCTCTTCTTTCTTCTTCGACAAATCTAGGGTTGGGCACTGTTGTTTAGGAGATCATGGACGGTCAAAGACTCAAGTTCAAGATTATTTATGCTCCACTAAGTGTGCAGTGCCAAGTTGGAGTATAAAGGATACCTCAAAGGGTCAGATTATACGGGTTTTGACTTTTAATTCTGGGTTTAGGCTCTGTATTGATGATATTGAAGAACAATTTTGAATATTGACTTTAGGTTTCAAATTGATGTGTTGGGCATTGCTGGCTTTTTGTTGATCTTGCAAAATTTCATGCTGATTTAGATATGATTATAATAATGTTAAAGCTGACATTTTTGAATATGAAAGCTTCTTCTAATTTCAGTAGTGAGATTTAATTCCCACAAAGTTTTGCTATTTTACATCAAATTGTGTAGATCCTATTCCTATGAATACAACAATGTATATTTGGGAAAATAGCATAGAAAGCTCCAGCTTCTGTCATCACCTGTTTTCTTTACTATGGATCTTGTGATTTGGCCAGTGGAAAGTGAGATGGAACTTGCAAGCATAAATCACTAAGGGTATACAAGTCTTTTCACCAAACAAATTCTCGGAGTCATGTTTTCACACTAACCTGCACTGTTTGGAAATTCAGGGGGTTATGTGTAGTAAAACAAGGAAGAGGGTGAGGTTTTGAGGGAATTCTATGCTATTTTTCCTAAACTTTAATATGAAATTGAAATGGATCTCGTCCCTTATATGGGACAAGGGGGTTATTGTCGATCTCTTTTGATCGGTTGATAGATAAATGATTTAGAGTATCTCACTTAAGCGTCAGGGGTGCTGCTAAATGGTGGTGGGCGGGGGACAGAAAAGGGGGTTACACGGTACGTTCGTC
>JAYMSU010001005.1:0-11462 GCA_036897765.1 Erodium chrysanthum | reverse complement strand
TTGAGAAAAAAACAGGACACATTTAATATTGCTAATCAGAAAAACGAAAATCTAAAAACAGAAAATCGGCGCTGAAACAAAGCCTTCCCCTTCAGTTGCAACGACTGCGATTGACAACAGAAGCAAGGAATGGAAGGGAGGCGGATCCGAAGGTTCGGAAGGACCCGAGCCCAGAATCCGGGTCACGCCATCCTTCCCGTCCGAGCAACCCACGACCTCTCCGCCACCGTCTCCTGCTGCTACTGCGACTACAAACTCTCCGCCTTCAACGACCTTCTCTTCCGTTTCGGTCAAAAACACTCCAGGTCGGTATCTATCTCTCCACTCAAGCTTTTCTAGTTCCTATTTGATCCTGGAATCCTAATTTCTACAATTGCGCACTGAATTCAGGTTTCTGAGAGTTTGGTTCTCGATTGGGGTCGGTTTCAGCCTAACCGCACTTGTTGCGGTCACAATGGTCAGTGAGCATTACCTAATTGCTTGTTTGATTTTCAATCCAATGCTTAACTATAAAAACCTAATTTCTGTTAATGGGTGTCTTCAGATTCTTCTATGGGAGCTCGTGAGAGCTCTGGGTATCTTCCGTGGGAACGCCGAGCTCGGGAAATTTTTCACTGGCTTGTTGTTTGGGTTGTCTTCTGCGGTTAGTGTTTATGATCCAATTGTTTTGAGGTGTAGTTGTGTCATATGGGGTCTTATGCATTTTCATCAATGCAGGTCTCTGGTTTGAGCTTATCAATTGTGGATGCTGGGTATATTTGTTTTTCTACTTTGATATCTGTATTTGTACATGAATTCGGGCATGCTCTTGCTGCTGCAAGGTCAGTAACAATACATTTGTTTTTCCTGTAATATAATGGTTTTGTTTGTGATACTTTAAACCAACATTGTTGACATCTCCAGCTTTCAAACTTTGTGTTTGGTTCTTGGAATGTAGGTAGTAGACTTCCTTGAAGTTAATTGTTTTGAGTTAGTTTGGCTTTTGAAGGCCGTATATACGAGTACTGATTGTTTAAAAGCCAATAACTAGAAGAGTAGGAGTCAATGTAGGAGGCTATTGACTTATTTTTGATGAAAAGTTTCTTACTTTTCAAAGAAAATTGCTATGTTGGGGGTTGTCACTAAATGCTACCTGGCAGTCATTTTTTGGAGCTATATGCTGCTGTCCAGGTTACTTGCTACTCTAGGACCTTTCATGATAGCATTTACTTATTAAATAAAACATCTCCTTTTGATTCCTTTCTTCTTAAACAATAGCTTATTGCTTAGTTATACACAAACCCAAAATCGAGTAGAAAATTTACATATTTGATGAATTCTCAATTTTTGGATTCAAATATTCAGAAGGCTAGACTCTCATGACTGGTGCTGTAGGCATCTCCTTAATGGAAAGCAGTGAGGGCATACAGATGGAGTACATTGCCATTTTCATTGCAGGTTTATTTCCCGGTGCCTTGGTGGCTTTCAATTATGACTCACTACAGATTTTACAGCGCTTTAGTTCCCTTCGCATATATTGTGCAGGGGTTTGGCATAATGCAGTGGTAAGCTCACATAATAATCCATACCATCTAATTTTGAAAATGTCTGAAGAGTGTTATTTTTCTCCTTTTGAAAGGTAAAGAGTACTAATAATATTGTGGGATTCAAGTTTTCATATATTATTGTAGCGATGAAGGATAAGATAAATTTGGCAATAGATGACAGAAAGTCATATGGTCTGATTAATCATTTAATTGGTAATATAGTTATTTTTGTGTTGTGAAGCCTATGGATTTCTTAATAACCCCATCGGGCTGATTTTCACAAATCTCTATTCCTGATTTCTAAATCAATGATTACATGCATGACATGCTTCCACCTGATGCTAGTCTGGCATGTTCTAAATTTGAAGTTGTTGAGATAGGAGAGAAAATATTTAATTCATTGACGGTTCTTAGTTAAGTACAATGGGTGACTTCTTTATATAGGAAATTGTCCTACACTAAATAGGAAACGAGCTAGGCATATGAAATATACCATGAATATAAAATAATTCTCAATTTCTAATTTTAGAAGTCGGTGATGACCCTGAAATCCACAAGAGCTCCATTCAAAAACTATAGTATTTTTCATTTCCCTGCTATATCACCCACTTAAACTTAGAACAAACAAAACTATAAAGAAAAAGATGTTAGAATAAATTTGATAACACATTTCTGTCTCCAGTGTTCTGCAGCTTGTGGATTGGTGTTGTTCCTTCTGCCTTTGATCTTGTTTCCCCTGTTCATCCATGGTCAAAACCCCGTGGTACTTCACCATGACCATATACTTGCTACTGATATTTCTTTATTTCACTATGAGGTGATACACTTCCTTACACTTGCTAATTGGTTATATGGGTAATCATTTCCTGGAACAGATTTTGGCTGTACCTTCAGCATCCCCTTTGTCTGGTTACTTGTCGCCTGGTGATGTAATTGTGTCATTGGATGGTGTACCAATCAATAATCCACGAGATTGGATGAAGATGACCACACTGACCGATGAACTGACACATGTACGTTCAAATAGATCTACATACACAGAGGGATTTGGTACTATAAACGTCAATAAGGGGTATTGTGTCCCTAGTTCTATGATTGAAAATGGCAAAAACATTCGATTGGTTGAAAAATTAGAAAACCAGTCTCTTTGTTCCGACGATCTTACTGCCTTTAAAACCATTGCATGCCATAACACAAAGGTGTCAGATTTTGTTGATATTGATGATGAGGATCTGAACAGAACAGATAGCAAGCTCTGTCTTCCTGCTTGGGATATTGTCAAGCTCAAAAAATGTGGTGATGGATGGTTTCCAGCAACCTCAAACAGGAGCAGCTGCATGTGTTCACAGGTAGATTATACTGTCTCCTGTTGTTGCAACTTATTTTTGGAATTGTTATGCACATGACACAACATATATGCTGCTGAGTACATTTTCTATTACATTTACAGGATGAGTTTTGCTTGGCCCCAGTTCAGATGCCAGGCTTAGCATGGGTTGAGATAACTTACTCAAGCCCTTACTCCCCAGAATGTTTGCAGGTTGAGAAGGCGTCATCTCCACATACCAATAATTCAGACTCTGAAGAACGTATTTGTGGTGGGACTTTTGTCTTTGTTGGTGACGTGGTTTCCATGGCACACTCAGTTTGGTTAACTGCATATCAACCCCGTTGGGGTTGGGCATTCACTATTGGTGCACATCTTCCTAGTGTATTGGAAAAGATATTGATGTGCACATTCCATGTCTCTCTAACACTAGCACTTCTCAACAGCTTGCCAGTAAGTTCCTTGCAAATTTATGGTTTCATTTATTTCACAAATCCTCTAAAGCACACAATACCATTTGCTCATGTATTATTTCTGAACTTTTGCTCATCATATACATTTGTCTCTAATAATGGCCATACGAAGCAGATATATTTCTTGGATGGTGAATCCGTTTTAGAGATTAGTCTGTGCTACTTCACTTTGCTGACCCCAAGGAAGAGGTCTAAAGTTTTTCAAGTATGTCTTTTGGGAGGAACCCTCATCTCTATCCTTGCCTTTGTGAGGATCTTCTTTGACTTTCTGATCAGCCAAAGGTAAATATTTTAAGGTCTCTCCCCTCTGCTCAAATATGGTTTCTTTGTTAATACCTGAAAAGAGAGGCACCTTAAGGGAAACTAACCTTTTTACTATCTTGTCATTAGGCCATAAAGAGGGACTTTGCGATATTGACACGGTTTACATTCTAAGGCTTGAGCACAGTTTTGGAACTGACCATATCTAACAGGTTAAATCAGGTAAGGTGATCAGAATTTTTGAAGTTACTTGGTTGGATAGGAATAGAATAGTACATAGTGATGAAAGGTTTTGACTTTTGAGGAAGATACAACCTCGAAGTAACTTATTTCTCTTTAAATCATTCACCCTTGAGTATTTTGTGTGATCTATGAGTTCAAAAAATTGAATTCATACTTGTTAGTGTGGAGATTTCAACAGAGTAAGCTTTTTGGTAGCTGAGCTATTGTCATTGCTCAAATCAATAGTCAATCCACATTCCTGAACAGCTCTCTCGCAGCCGACAAGCGTGCAAAGAGTTATCGGGTCCCACCATCGAGTAGGCCCAGTCCACACTGTTGCACCTCATGTGTGGGTCCCAATACATGACGCGGAAACGGTATACTATGCCGCCACTCATTGGTCCGTTCACTGCACGCGCTCTTGCAGACGTGTCCGTCTCCAACCAATCCCCAAGCCCAATCGCGTATACAAATAAATACCATTTTATATTTTTCAAGACAAAAAAGAAAATAAATAATATGATATTAGAATTTAGAAGTCTTCAAAATAACAATTGCTTGGTTCCATGTGGAGAGAAACAAGACAAAGACTAAAGTGATCGCAATCATTGTCATTTCCACCTAAATTAAATTATGTCCGTTGACATTGACTGATAAACAAACTAATTTGTCCTTTCATTATTCTAATTTATCTTTGCTTACTTCCAAATAATACAATATTATTAATCCTTGTCATACAAAGATAAGTGGATGGTGTTCTTAGTTACAGATGTAATCAAATAAGTAATTTTAATTTTTTGTTTATGTGAAACTTTTATATTTGATTTAAATTAGACTACACGTTGTTTTTTTAACAATTTTTAAATGTACGGGTCCAAAACAAAAGTAAAGTGGAAAAAGTATTATTTATTTTAATTGGTAACACATGTCGGGTAATTTGTTTGAATATTAATTGTAACTTTAATCAAAATAGTAAAAATATTCATAATTTTCTTCATGTGAAAGAAAATATCTGATACAAGGACAGAGAAAAGTGCAAGATGATAAAAATATCCGATAAAAATGGGAATAACTGATTTATTATATTTTTAAAAAAATTAAGGGCGCCCCAAAACGTAGAATACTCCAAAAGGTAAGAAATAGCGAAGAAGAAGAAAGACGTGTTTGAACTGTGGAGCACAGACCCACAATAATATGACAATTTCACACAAATTCAGATTCTTCGTCTCAAAATGGCACTGAAGTCCAATTCCGCTGATTCAGCTGTTTTCTGACACACCTCCGACCACTTGTTTTTGCTCAATTCCCAGTCTGAAGCAGGTATTTTTTCTTAATTTCCGATCAATTCAAGGTTTTTGAGCTGATTGCTAAATCACAATCCACCTTTCCTTTCGTGGAACTATTAGAATCGGATTTCTGGGTCTGTGTTGTGGAAGGTTACGGTATGGAAAGTTGATGACTTGGAAGCTTTTGAGGCCGATTGGTGCCTATCTGGGTTTTACTCTTGTTGTTGGTTTATGTGTGGTTTTGTGACTTTTTTTTGGTTCTGGGTAGCATTTTTTTTCTTCTTGAGTGTGTTAATCAGTAAATTTGTATCATCTATTGTTTTTATGATGTTAATCTAGTCTATATAGTGCTAAATCTAGACAAGTCCTTCCACTTACTGATCACCATATCGAATAGTGATGTTTTTATCTGCTCATGAGTGTATCTTTATACAACTAAATTTTCTGTTGCATGTGGAGAGTGTGAAGTGTAGTTGATTTCCAGTTGGATCTGATGAAAACATGAAAAAGATACATGTTTTGGTCAATAACTAGGACACCATAAGAAACAATGCCTGCTTAATTTGATTTATTTTGCAGTTTTTAAATCAGGTTATGTCAGTTCGAACTCGGCATCAGTAATATAACACGCTCACTTTGTTACAATCCATACAGCACCCGTGTTTAGTTATATCGCATAGTTTTGTTCCATTTCTTGTTTGTTATGATCTCTTATCTTTGTTATTGCTGCTGCCACTTTCTTTTTTCCTCACTTTGTTCTGCTTCCTGCAAAGAAATGATAGATAAGAGTAATGATTTTGCAAGAATGGCTATGGAGATATTGCCAGTTTTTCCCCATTGTTTCTTTATTCATTATTGTGTGTTAAGTTTCTGGAGGTCCAGTCGGCTGTGGTTATGATATAATGGTACTTAACATGGTGCATGGAGTACAAAATGAAAATAACTTTGTCTAGAGATGAAAAAGATAAACTAATCCATCTATTGCATATCTGTCCTATCATCATGCTATGATTGATTTCATGCAAGCAGGAAGAGTTATGAACAGTTTGTTACTTTTATGTAGCTTTCCCCCTTACTTTGTCACTTTAGAACTGAAATAGCATAGTAGCATGTCTTGAGCAGATCATATTGCTTTCCTTTAGTTTCACTTGCAAATGTCTCAAGTCTCAACCACGCCTTGTGTCACTGTATTTTTCTTGCAAATTATAAGTATTTTTAGTACCTTAAATTTGATGAAGCTAGTAATATCTCAAGCCGACTTACATTTTCAGGTTAATGGATGAGGATTTTAATTCTCTGCACAGGGAGAAAGTTGACTGCTAACAAAGTTAGTGGCCAATTCCATGAGAGAATATTCCTTCCTGACTATCTGTTTCAATAAAGTTGAACACCATGGATAGGAATCTGGGAAAAGGTACTATGAATCCACATACTGAACAAGTTCGGTACAATAATTTGGAAACTAGAAATGAGGGACTTGGTTCTGCAAATCAAATGTTTTTGCATGATCCCTCAAGTAATATTAATACTAATGTACGGCCTCCAGACTACAATATGTCGTTTGGTAATAGACCTAAGCTGAATTACTCCATTCAGACTGGTGAGGAGTTTGCTCTTGAGTTTATGAGAGAAAGGGTGAATGCAAGGCAGCAGTTGATTCCAAATGCTTTTCGTGATCCAAGCAGCGCACCGGGATATACCGATCTAAAGGGTATTCTTGGAATTTCTCATCCGGGTTCAGAGAGTGGGTCTGAAGTTTCAGTGCGCAATTTGGGAGAAACGAGTCGTGTTCAGGAGTTTGGAAGGAAGGTCTCTTCTACTGCATATGAGGATAAAATTTTCGAGCCTGGGAAATCAGTACCAAGAACCTCATCAAGAAACAACAACAGTGGAGTACCTCGACCCTCATCAAGAAATGACAACAGTAGAGGATCTCAAGCTTTAAGCTCCTCTGGAGTTTCTGATAGTTCATCAAGAATGGTGAAGTTCTTATGCAGTTTTGGTGGTACAATTTTGCCACGCCCAAGTGATGGAAAGCTTAGGTATGTTGGAGGTGAGACACGTATCATCAGGGTGAGCAAGAATATTTCGTGGCAGGAGCTTATGCAGAAAACATTGACTATCTACAACCAAGCTCATACAATCAAATATCAGCTTCCTGGTGAGGAACTTGATGCTTTGGTTTCTGTATCTTGTGATGAGGATCTGCAGAACATGATTGAGGAATGTAATGTACTGGAATATGGACAACCCCAGAAACCTAGGATGTTCTTGTTTTCTAGTAGTGACTTAGAGGATGCTAAAGGTGGATTTGGCAGCATGGAGGGCGTGTCTGAGATTCAGTATGTTGTTGCTGTCAACGGTATGGATTCAGGTTCAAGAAAGAACTCTATCAGTTCGGTGAATGCTTCTGGGAATAATTTGAATGAGTTAGGAGATACTACTAGAGTTGTGGGAGAATCACCAAGTGCTAGGACAAGGCCTATGCAAGTTAGAGCATCCTCATCAGTAATGCAGTCTGCTGAACCAGTTCAACCAAGTTCATACATTGCCCAGGAATCCAATTCACAGCCTAACAAGGGTCAAAAGATGCATAATGCAGAAGCGAATCAGTATCCATTTTTCCAGCTAGCAGAGAATGTCAAGAATACAGATGAGAAGAGAGCTGCTCTGTCATCTTCTTTGCAACCAACTTACGGGTCTCAGAACTCTAACCATCCTCCCCAAGCAAGGGTAATGGTTTCTTTACCTCTTCATGGGGATTTGAATCGCCAGGGAGGCTTGTCTGAAGAGCAACTTCACAGTGGCATTCATGTTCAAGATTCAGAAGCAGCTATCAAAAAGGCAAAAATAAAAGAGCCGGAGAAAGTTCAATCTCCAGGCAAGGAAGTGCCAGAGGCGAAAATGGAAACAGAAGGTCCACTCACAAAGAAAATTGAATCTGATGAAACTCGGTCTTCAGAAAAAGAGTGCACTGTTGATAATAATGTTTCCAGGGAAGAAGTATCAGCTACCAGTTCTAAAGCAGATACCGTATCGCCTTTGTTGCCCACAAAACACCAGGAAGCTATACAGGGTTCAGTATCTCCTGAAACTGCATTTGGAGAGAGAGAAAATAATGAAGATGACCATTTTCACATGTCTGCTGGAGTGTTAGTTCCTGGAAATAGTGTATCTGAGGCTGATGAAGCAGACTGTAACCACATTGAAGAACCTGTTATTCCTCAGCCGGTTTTTCATTCTGAGCGAATCCCTAGGGAGCAGGCAGAACTAAATCGATTGTCGAAATCTGATGATTCTTTTGGTTCTCAGTTTTTGATGGCTTACACACTCACTGAAGCTTCTCAGTCCATTGCTGAATCAGTTGATAAGCTCAATGATGGGAATGTGGCTTCCCAGACTGAGCAGTCCTTGTCTGCTAAACCCCTGCACAAGAATCGTCCAACTGTTGAGGATGGATTAGCACAATTTGAAAAGTATAAAGAGCTTGCTGATAACATCACCAAATTGAAGGGGAAAATTTCTGAAGAGGAGTTTGAAGCAAAGTTACCTAAATCTGAGTTGAAACATGGGTTACTTAATCCTGTCAGAGATGAAGAAATCACCAGAAGAAGAGATAAATATGAAGTAGAGGAATTGAATTACCCAACTGTAAGTAAAGGAATTTCCAGTAAGCACCTAGAAGAGTCTGCTTCACAGCCAGAAGAAATGGCTACCAAGAGGGATAATGCAAATAGCACTAGGGATGCTGCACAGCCTCTGGCCTGGAATGAGAGTCCAGTTAAGGTTGCTTCTCGAAGTGAATCTTCTATTGGTGTCAACAATCCACAACAGGGAGATACTCTAACTGAAATGAGTGACCAATTTCCTCATGGTTTTCCCTCTGATGCCTTTTTTATGGCAAGGACCACAGAAAATTTATCTGGAACCAGTCATATGCACGTTGATGGACCTAGCTTAAGCTTGAATATGAAGAATTATGAACCTAAGCGCTGGTCATACTTTAGAAATTTGGCTCCAGACGAGTTTGTTAGAAAAGATCTTTCTCTTATGGACCAGGATCATCTAGGTTTCTCTTCGCCTCTTACAATTGGTGAAGAAATGTTTCCTATTGCTTACAGTTATCCACCTTCGGAGAGTGATAAAATGGTCCCGGGTCATATTGATTCCCGTATTAATTTTGATGAGGATATGCAACCAGTTTCATCTGTTATTACCGGACCTGAAACCACGAATTTGAACTCAGATTACAAACCTCACCAGGGCTCTGAGAATGTGCAGAGAAATCCAGAAACCGATTATGAGGTAATTCTAGCTACTGAACAATCTAATTGAGATTACTTGCTTGAAGCTATCCTGTTCTAATTATCATTATTTTTTAAAATTTCTTCAGGAAGGGATGTTAGAAATTCAGCGTTTGGTTTCACCTCTTGTTGATTTTTCCTTGGGGGATATTGATATTAGTACCTTGCAGGTATGGAAATTTATTTACTTTCTGCACATATCAAAAGTTATTTCCTTTGGATCAAAACCTTTTCATCTCCTCGAGTACCTCTGTCTCTACTATTCTTCTGCTAAATGAGAAGTTGAGCACCTTAGATTGCTATGCTTATGCGAGTCCAACCCGTCTCAATTACATGTTTGCAGATAACTATGTTTATATATTTGGTTGCTTGACAGATAATAAAGAATGAAGATCTTGAAGAGCTGAGGGAATTGGGTTCTGGTACATTTGGTACTGTTTATCATGGAAAGTGGAGAGGATCTGATGTTGCCATTAAGCGAATAAAAAAAAGCTGCTTCACTGGGCGTTCATCAGAGCAAGAAAGACTGGTGAGTGTTTTATTTTTCTTTTTAAATAAATGAATATAAGTAGTCATGTATTACCTTTGTTCCAAATCAGTGCCCATCTTGCTAAATTTAGTTGTCTCAAATCAAATGTTCATTTTCCTCTGTCGGAAATAGATTAAATATGAATTACCAATAATATCCCTTCTATAAGTCAGTTATAACTATTTGATCATGTAGCACATGGGGGAAGTCAAATTGTAGTCCTCAATTTTTGTGAAAAGTTATTTAGGACACTTAGTTTTGGATGGATGACTGAGGATGTAGTGATTATAAAGTCAATTATAGAGATGGAGATAAAAAATTACTTTAAGCTTATCAATTTTACACTTTTGTCAAAATATTATTCAGACTGTAGAGTTCTGGCGTGAAGCTGATATTCTCTCAAAGCTTCACCATCCAAATGTAGTGGCATTTTATGGCGTGGTGCAGAATGGACCAGGAGGAACACTGGCCACTGTGACAGAGTTTATGGTGAATGGCTCACTCAGGCATGCTTTACTCAGCAAAGACAGGTACTATTTTTATGGTCATATCTAAGCTGGTTCTCATAATTACTCAGCAAAGACAGGTACTCATTCTTCTTCGCCTCACAATTTATGAACATTTTCAGGTATCTTGATCGCCGTAAGCGCCTCATAATTGCAATGGATGCAGCATTTGGAATGGAGTATTTGCACTCAAAGAACATTGTACATTTTGATTTGAAATGTGACAACTTGCTTGTCAACTTGAAAGATCCTTTACGACCCATATGCAAGGTAACTTAACCACTTTTGCTTTGTTTGGTTCAAGACAGCTGTTGCTTCAAACTGGCATGTAACCCTGCAGGTGGGTGATTTTGGCTTGTCAAAAATTAAAAGAAACACCTTGGTTACTGGTGGTGTGAGAGGAACTCTTCCATGGATGGCCCCGGAGCTACTAAATGGTAGCAGCAGTAAGGTTTCTGAAAAGGCAAGTGTTAATGAATTCACAAATCTACTACAATTCTCCCATGAATATATTTACCCATTTCTTTGCTGCCTCGCAGGTTGATGTGTTCTCCTTTGGCATTGTATTATGGGAAATACTTACCGGTGAAGAGCCTTATGCAAATATGCACTATGGTGCCATCATAGGTCTGAATATAATATCTCTCTCTCCTTGCATGAGAGCTGAAACTTTTGTGTGCTTACAGTTCAGAATAAGCCATAAGGTCAACTGTGCTTTCAATAACTGTGAATGATTCCATTTCTTTGCTTGCAGGGGGCATAGTCAACAACATACTGAGGCCACCTGTGCCAAGCTTTTGTGACCCGGAATGGAGATTGCTGATGGAACAGTGTTGGGCTCCTGATCCTCATGTCCGCCCATCATTCACTGAAATTGCTGGGCGCTTGCGCATCATGTCTACAGCATGTCCAACTAAGGCACCTGGTCAGAACAAGGTACCCAAGTAAGGGCACTTTGTCATGCCCTTTCCATTGTATCATCACTCAGTCATATGAGAGTGAGAGAGTGAGAGTGGTTCACTCATTTT
>JAYMSU010001004.1:0-11462 GCA_036897765.1 Erodium chrysanthum | reverse complement strand
GGAAATTTTTCGTACTACTACTGTGGCTCCATTGATACAGGAGATTATTCCTCAGGGGCCATTGGGGGTGGTATCCGAGACATCAACAGATGAACTAGAGAGTAATTACAAACAAATAATGCAATGTGTTAAGAAAGACTGCAAATTCTTATTGGACATTTCATTTACAGGTATGTCAATATGTGTCATCACTACATCATGGGTCCAAGCCATATTGGCTCTTAACTTCTTATTGGTGATTTCATTGGCCATTGTTGCATGGCACTAGTCAGTTTATTACTTATCACCTGATTCTCCATTTCCCTTATCATGCCTCTCATATGATAGGTCTCTTAAATATATAAGACTTTTGTATCCGGATCTGCAAAGAGCATGTCTTTATTATATCCCACAGAAATACCAATGCAGTGTATTCTTCAGTATTCAACACTACAGAACCACATCCTCATGTTTTTCATGTTCATAATTTTGCTCGTAACACACTTTTCTTTTCTCATTACTCTGTTTGATTGTTGATTCATCAGAACATAAAATAGCCACATTTGTACCAAAAGCAAATTGCATTTACCCTTAATCTTTATTACAAATATGTTTCTGTGTCATGAACTTATGGTAATGCATATTGTTTTCTCCAGAAAATTCAGGTCTGCACGTGTTTGATTTCTTGGCCAATTCAATTCTAAAAGAGGTTCTCTCAGCAATTCAAAAGGGAAAACCAGGTGCTTTTTCACCTGGAAGGCCTACAGAGTTTTTGAAAAATTACAAATCAAGCCTAGAATTCTTGGCTCATCTTGAAGGTAATCATCAGACCTCTCTCTCCAATATCCTTGGAACTTGACAAGGATAGTTTACTCGTCCGATATGCAATTCAAGTTAGCTGTTGCATAATAACATATTTTGTTCATTATACTTATAATATTCATTGTCATGCAAGGCTACTGTCCATCTAGATCTGCTGTTACTAAATTTCGGGCAGAACCTATCTGCATAGAGTTCATGAAGCAGTGGAATATTGGAGTTTATTTTTCTTTGAGGTACTAATGTGCATTTCATAGATGACTTTTTTTTTCTCTCTGAGAGAATACCTGAATAACAGCTCGATGACTTATTGCAATTATCGTAGATTTCAGGAAATAGCAGGATCTCTGGATCATGCACTTACAGAACCCACTTTAGTCCCTATTCAGAATCTACAATCCAACCAAACAAATTCTAGGGGTTTAACATTAATGCAAAGTGTTACTCTTTTGGAATGCTTGAGATCCTGCTGGAAAGAAGATGTTTATGTTATCTCTTGCTCTGATAAGTTTCTTCGGTTATCCTTGCAGCTTCTTTCAAGGTCAGATGACACTAGAACATTTAGTAGCTGGTCTTTACTACTGAATTATAGTAATTGAAAATAAACTATCTATTTCTTTATGCATAAAAGGTACGCGAATTGGCTGTCATCTGGAGTGGAGGCACGTAGAACGAAAAATACAGGCACCAACCCTGGACGTGAATGGGCTGTTTCAGCTCTCCCAGAGGACTTTATCTATGTATGCATAGTACACTTTGGCATGCCTTGGCTTCGTGCATTTTATATCATACCTATCCCTAACTCACCTCCAAAAAGAAGAGTGTATCTAGATGTTTGATTTTGAGTTCTTTCTCATGTTTCTCAAATCTTGTGTAGTGAAAATAAACATTAGGTGTCATACCTTGGTTTAATTTTCATGTCCCCAATAAGTCTTCCTGGGTTCCCTATGTTGACAGGCTCAGAACTCTATGCAGTGAGGAAAGGCCTGACTTATTATCATGGATATGCTATTTTGTTAGTATCAACATATTTATCGGTGCCATTTGATTTGCAGATTATTTATGATATAAAGTGTCTAACCAGCGAGATTAGTGGTGATTATCTGGGGCGTGTACTTGAGGTTTTATCCCCATGCTCTGCCGAGGTTCTTGTTTCAGTAAAACAGAGCATTTTACAAGGAGGGAAATCATTGAGTGATTTAGCTCCTCTAATCATCAACACAATAGTAACTTCTCTAGTTGACAAGACTGTGGAGGTAAGCCTTCACTTGTAAAGACTTTTTGCGAGATGTAGTAATTTGATGTGCACATGGTCTATCGGTGTTAGGAAACAATAACCCAATTATATCTACTTTTGTTCTCAATCCCCATTAATTTGTTTCTTTTGCTAAATTTCAGCAAGACTTGAGACACGTGAAGGGTATAACTGCAGTCTACAGGGTGACTAATAAACCTCCTCCTGTCAGGCACTCACCCTATGTTACAGGAATATTACGTCATCTAAAGGTATGCTCATTTTGCTTTATCGGATGTGAATAACCTCGTTCATGCAAACATGACATATAATTTTTTGATAAGCCATTTTTGAACCAAGATTTGGGCTCACTTATGTAGAAGCAAAGAACACCAAACTTATGGTTCTTACACATAAGACTGCTTATACCTATACCAGGGTTCGAACTCTGGTCCTCCATTGTATTGGAGGTAACCCTTAACCACTGGGCCAACTTGAGTTGGTAACATGGAGACATATTATCCATGACTTGAGCAGCTATTCAGTTAAACTCCCCTACAACTGCAGGGTTTTCTGGATGGTGAGCGAGCTAAATCATATTTGACAGAGGATACTAGGAGTCAGCTCTTGCTTAGAGCTGCAACTGAGATTACAGATCGCTATTATGAATTAGCTGCTGACCTCGTCAGTGTGGTTAGTGCCCTGATTATTACTATTATCATTAATCTTTTCCAGGCTTTATACTCTCTAATGTTAATGAGCATTTCCTTATGGCCACACATAGGCTAGGAGAACCGAGTCTTCAATCATGAGGATACGTCAAGGTGCACAAAAAATGCGCGCTGGAGCAAACTCAGATCTCTCGGAGAACAACTTGTCAGAGACTGATAAGATTTGCATGCAACTATTCCTTGATATTCAGGTAAGCGTCTGATTAGGAACAAAACCCAATCATTATTGTTTTGTGTTGTTGTTTTTATATATATATATACACGCTATTTTTGTACCAAGATTTGGGCTCACTTGCTTATGTAGAAGCAAGGAGCACCAAATTTATGATTCTTATAAGACTGCTTACACCAGGGTTCGAACTCTGGTCCTCCATGGTTCTGTGTTGGCTTTTGAAACTCAAATAAGTTAATAATGTGATCAGGAGTATGGGCGTAATCTTTCTGCTCTCGGGGTTGAAGCGGCTGATATTCCAGCATACCAGTCCTTGTGGCAATGTGTTGCTCCAGCTGACAGAAAGAGTGTGATTAAGTTTTAAATCGGCGTTTGGCTATGACGGCTTGTAGATGCACTGTTTTTTTTTTCCATCTCTTTCACAAATATGTTGTAAATTGAATTTTCCCGAAAATTCGTTTTGGTACCTTTTACGTGTTATACAAGGTAGTAGTGGTAGTAGTTGTTCCTGGGCATTCATTTCAAGTGCTCCTTTCCATAAAATAGAGCAAATTTTTGTACTAACTACCTTCATTAAGTCACTTGGATAGATTTTCGTATTTCGATTTTATTCTACATTTGAAGGTAAATTTGCACCTCTTTAGCTATTTGTTGACTATGTGATGGGGGTAGTTTACGAATTTAAAATATTGTTTTCATCGCGTGATTGATATTTCTTAAATTTCTGTCCAATTAAACTAACGATGTAACAAAAATTTAATCATTGTGAATGGTTATACTTTACAAAATAATTAGAGCTTCAATTTTCAAGGTCAAGTATTAGTCGAAGTGAGTATGAATTGAACTTCAATTTGCATTATAGGTTACATATATGGTACTTTTGGATCAATGAGCCTTTTAAAAAGAAACTGGAATTTTAGTGTCTTTTGCATAAAATTGATTATTAAAAAAACTAATTTTTATCCATTATGGAGCTCAATTTCTCAATGGGTCTACAATAAAACAAGTCATAGTCATATGATTATGGTTATTCCATTTTTATTTTATCGTTAAGATTAGTGGGAGTAAAATGGTAATACCCAGAACTGACTGGATGGGGACCATGTTCAAAAATGGTCCTTAAATCATTAGATTTACCTCAACATTTTCTACTATCACACATGCATTGGGCAAACCTGTTCAAATTTTACATCCAAGGTTACGTACTTCTACTCAATTTTCATCACTTCTGTGTTTGAAATTCAATCACATTAACTCCCCCAATAAATTAACGAAGCACAACAAAATAGACAAAAAAAAAACTGTTTCAAGTTTAAAATCCGAGAGAATATAAACTTTTAAGTAACCAATGCCCAGGCCAAGGGATGCTCAACAGAACATAAATTCAAGGACAAAGTTGCAAGGTGCTTTTTAGGGCACTGAAAAGGTAAATGTAGCAAAATATTCAGCTTAGTCCATAAGATGTAGAAAGCAATTAGAGAGAATATTTTGGGAACATGTAGTACATAGTTGAGTGCTCCTCTTCTACTCTAATAAGCATAAAGTGAACATTTGAAGAAAAAGGATCGCTATTACATTATCATTCAGGCAGTCAAGCTCCCGCAACCTCAGTCATCTCTTGTTCCACTGAACTTGGAACAACCGGGTAATATTTGTAGTGGAGTTCACCAACATCATCCCCTGAAAGCTTCTGCCATCCCTTTGGTCCCACATGATACACTGCAAAACAATGTCTGCATCAGAGAGAGGGCCTCCATGTCCATTAACATAGTGTGCTACTGTGCTAGTTTGTAATTGTATGTGCACCCTTAACATGACAATTTTACAAGGAAACCTCGAGAGGATTTTCAGATTACACCATCTACACAGCATAGAGACTTATAAAATGTATGTGTTCAGAGAGACAGAGAGAGTACCGCTAGCAACTCCACCACTAGCTCCATCGCGAAATGTTGCATGATAGATAGCCCGCCTAGCCAATTCTGCAGCTTCTTCAACTGACATGTCAAACCGGTACCTGATGAACAAAAGAAGAATGAGAAAAGAAAAATGGAAAGAACAAGAAGAAGAAACACAAGTACTTATCAGAGATGAGCAAGAAGAAGAAACATACCCACTATCCAGTACTCCATAAGCATAAGGAGAACCAGATCCAACAGAGAATCGAGTTCCTTTAAGCCTTCCTCCTTCACTGTCAACATAGTACAACCCAGGACCCTGAAAGCAGATTGAGAGTCAAGTTGGAACAGAGTAAACTTCATTTCATGTTAAGGAAAAGTTGTTACCGTCTCGTCCCATCCAGCAATCATTGTTCCCACAGAGAGACCCATTCCACGGTATGAGTACAGAATATTTGCAAGCATCTTTGAAGCTCCGGTCACTGAAATTCTGCGTTTATTTGCCAATTCGTGCAATCGGCACTACAATTACAAAAACAAATGAGACAAGATGAACTAAGTTTCTACTATCTATCTATCGAATTAATATATCATTCTAGAGTCATGGAATTGTGATAAAAATGACTTAGGCCTCCCATGGCATCCAAGTTTTCAAATGCAAGGTAACATAGTTCTATAGATGTTTCGATCTATGTATACACAGAAGAAAACAGATGAACGCAAAGTACCTTAATGCCGAGATTCCTATGCCAAAACTGGCAGTCAGCAGCTCCTCCAGCCATTGTCCCAAGCATGTATGGATTAATTTCAATAATTTTCTTCACAGATTGAGATGCTGCATGTTCATAGATATGAATTGAAGGAAAAGGAATTCAGTTAATGCTATGAGTTTGGCAATATGCAAATCTGGGAGCTGACTAAATCAAACCTAAACCATAAGTGTTCTATGAATTCCGTTTGATACATAAACTGAAATTACATGGCCTGCAAAGAGAGTGGATATTACACCAACAGATAGTTAATAACTACTATTCTATCATAGCTCTCAAAATGGAGTTGAGTTGGTGCCAGTGATGTAACATGCTACAAATCATAAAAGAAGAACCAATTGGTAACTAGGCTGCAATCTTAAGGAGAGAGACTGATTTATAACGAAAATTTTTTAGGTCAATTGGAAAGTCGAAACTTTCTTGATTGAATTCAATCCTGATCACAAAAAAATTGTTGAGAACAGGGAATCACTATCCTTATCTCATCCCTCCAAACTTATTACTATTAGAAATGCTTATCTTGCACATTAGTGTACAAATAAATGGCAGACAGAAAGGAAAAAAAACTCCATAACATGTCATAACTTTAACATAGTCATGCATTGTTATTTGTCTATTTCCAAGATTGGAAAACTGTATTGAGATAATTTTACCATGGGAAATATAGTTTTGAGAAAGTGAAACAAAACAGTTCTAGCATATATAGATATTGTTGATACCAATACGTACATATATACCCTCCCATGCTAGCACGAGAATCAGCAGCGACCATAACCCCATCCTTAAATATGAAAGCAAGTGTTGTAGTTCCTTTAGCTGGCTTCACCATCTGCACGGCTTCTTTCACAAAGCCATCAAACTGGAGGGTAAAAGTAATAGTTAAATTTAGTATAAATAAAGTAAGAAGAACAAAGTGAAAGCCGTAAAAAATTGGGCCGTCAATGGGGGGTTTCCCTCTTTCCAACTGTGCATCTCGCTTTCTAGTGTGCATCTAGTATCAAGAGAGAAATGACAAGGGAAAAAGGTAACTTCACCGTCAAATAAGCATCTGTGTACTTACATCATTTGTAGTTGGGAGGTCAAAAGATGGAGCTGTTAATACTCCTCCGCCCAACTCACTGCTGAACCCTGATTGAGTAGAAAAGGACTCGAGGCCACTCATATCAAGCTTCATGATCATAAACCTACACACAAAAAATCAAACAAGCATAAGACACTCTATCTAGATAAAATAGTAATATCAATTGACTTCAACCAAACACTCTGAAAATGGTAAAACTAAATCTTCAAGATATCTGAACTGATTCGGCAATACAACATATTGGGTTCAGAAACAAGCAGAATAAGATGGCAATATGCATAAAGTTGCTGATATTCTCTGATTAGGAACAGTGGAAGATTAGAGGATATACTATATCGTGTTGATTCAAACAAAAACACAAGGTTAGGTTGTGTTTGTTTTCCTAGAAAAATAAACATCTCTGAGCTTCCAATTTGCATAATCCAGGGCACATAAAAACGCAAATAAAACCCCAATCACTTTCCAATTAACCTACTAGCAAATAGCAATTGCATACATACCAAAGTATCAAATTTATCCTCGGGAGCCAAACAAAGTTTAAATCAAACGCATTAATAGAAAATAACAAGATGGCGAATCTATGGATGGATTAACGGAAGCTTCATAAACCCCAGAATTTACCTTTGAGGGGAGAGACAGCTCAAAGATCTCAGCGGTGTCGTAGCAGGCTTGAGAAGAAAGAAACTGATTGCTGCTCTCGCATTTGATTCTGGGCTTATGTTGAGTAACAGCACGCGCAAGTCACGTGGCACAGACTCGCTAGACAAGTATTAATTCGATGTCTAAGCAAAGCAAGAGGAGGAGCGACGTCGTTCGCATGAATGAGAAGCAAAGGACCATTATTGTTTAGGATTGTTTTAGTTTAAACTTTGAAATACATTTTGGAGGAGCTGAAACCTCAAATCTCTATCATAAAGCTTTGATTTTTGTTGCATTTACTGGATTGGGTTCATTTATCTGATCCATTGCATAAGTTGACAAAAAATAAAATTTAAAGGAATTGACAAGGGTGTGCAACAAATCATCTCCCAAGTGACTCATTTTATACAAAACCAAAATATATAAGCTCTACTTCTTGACAGTCACAATACATTTTCAGTAACCTCCACCCCCAAAATCTGCAACATTTCACATTTCCATCTCCTCACAAATATGGCCAACTTTTACTGTGTTCCCACTTTTGCTTTCCTGTTCTTGAAGCAGTGATCATTGTTATGCATGCATCATCTTAATGGCTTACAAGGCAAAATAGGAGAGCAAGATTTAGAAACTAACACTCAGCTTCAAGAAACTCTAGTTCAAAGAGATGTCATAGCCAAATAATGGTATCAAACCCCGTATTTCTGAACCATATACTCCCACAAAGATTTACATTGCCCCGGACTCCGATCGATCCCGTCACCCAACAAGTTCGTAGATATTTCGTTCCATATCGCCATTTCCCCCTCCACAAATTGGAATCTGCTATCCAGTTCTCCACGCAGTTTGATTAGCTTCTTAACCTCCTCGGGCTTCCACTTACTTGGCCTCCCACGCTTGGAGGATTTTTGCTTAGAACTTGCTAAATCACCTTCATTGTTCATAGTAGCATCTTTCTTCAGCTCAGACATGCTTTCTTCAAGTGGAACAGAGTCACTGTTACTATCTGTATCAATTTGATCAACAGTTGATGATGATTCATGTGCTAAGTTGGAACTTGAAGGCACAGCATCTTCCTCAAGCAGTAGTCTTGCATTCTCAGTACCATCATTGACCTCTCCCGCTTGTTCAGCAAATCTTTTTCTCCACTTTGATAATATAGTGCCAACATTTGATTTGCCTGATGGCCTCTCCTTGACCTCATCAGAAAGAACCGCTCCCGGATTTTCAGTAGCCAAAACAACAACATCAGGCCTTTTACCGCTGTACTTCCTCACCATCTTTCCCAATTGCCCTGATACAATTTTTTCAATTTGGTTTAGAGGAGTGGTGACGGGGCAACTTGAAAGAGCAGCATCAGCAGCTTTGTGGAGTGTGTCTAAGAGCTTCCCTTTATCAAGCCATAAGCAACGCGTAGTGATTCTGATATTTCCCTTTATCACATTTTTAACCAGCCCATCTTTCTGAGGGCGTACAATTTCCATGCTGTAATATAATAGCACTTAGCAGAGATATATCACAATTCACAAACAGTGTTGTAAAGAACAGTTACAAGATATAGAAGATATCTACCTGACCATTACAATGCCATCTGTAGCAATTTTCAATCTCTCCTCAACACAGAGTTCAGTGGATGTACCAAATGCTTTATCACCGTCACTATACATTAACTACAATGAAAGGTTGGGTTCAATTATGATTTCTTAATTAATTTCTTATAACGGACAAGGGACGACTGAAAATGGTTCGGGATTCCATACCTGCAAATTCTCCTTCCCAAGAGAAATAAAACCATTAGACAAGACTCTTCTGTTTCTCAAATGAGAAACCCCAAGCATCTCTCCGTTCTTTATAACCTGAAATTATTGTGTAATTTACATTAAAATAAAATCATAAATGTCTAGATTATTTACGGTATGTTAGTTTGTTGGCTTTATCCAAAGGCACAAAAAGTTACAGTTCACGCATGTTAAAAAGTAGAATAATGAAAGCAACAGCTCACAGTAGTGTGGTGAATGCCAGTCGATCTTCCAAGCAATTCATGCTCTTTAAGGAACAATAGTTCACCATGTATAGGCAAGAAATGTTGCGGTTTCACAATTCTGAGTACTTCCTCCTTCAAAAATGAACCCAAAGATTAGAACTTACTCATTAGGAGCTCATCGTGCATCCAAGAATAATATAACAATAAGATATATCTAAATGTTAAGTTACTATCAGTGTATTATAAGTAAGTAGATTAGAATGGTTATCATGAGAAGAAATACAGGAAGTTACCAGTTCTCCACGATATGCATGACCTGATGTGTGTAGCCTCTCATTTTTACCCATTACTATAGTAGATCCAATCTCTGATATGCGGTTTAACATTTGCATAACACGAGATTCATTTCCCGGAATGACCTAGATGTCATATATACAAACAAATATGATACTTCAAATAATCCAGTAGGAACATGTAAATACTATCAAATAAAGAAAATCCTCAAATATCATTTTCAGACAATGTAATAACTTCAGGTACGAATTGCAATTTTATGCTAATTTAATTGGCCTTTTCTCTTGACTTCTACCCTACATCAAAAGTCAAGTAGTCGATATGACCATCATGGTGAACTTGATGCTCATTTTGTTTCTATTAGAAGAAAACTAAAAAAGAGGAACCACAATTATGTAAAAGTATTGAAGGACGTGAGATAAGCCAAAATCGATGCTCAAATGTCTATTAGGGTCTCACAATAGGAAAAAGAAGCATCCAACAATAAATGCAGGTTATAGACAGAGAAAACAAATCATAATTTACGATTTAAACAAAAATGTGACTATATGAACATATTTTGGTGAGACTTAATTTACCAAACCCACCTTACCCCTAAACTGCATGATCATGAACGAGATATGAAATATTGCAAAGGGATTATTCTAAGAACCAAAGCATTTAGGTTCATTACCTTGGCTGAATATAGAATTATATCCTCCTTCGTCAGCTTGACCGAATGACTACCCCCAAAGGATGCAAGATTCAGTGCAGCACGTGGTTCTGCCTGAAACCATAATAAGGATGTCATATGCCAACTTAATTGGTCTGACCTCTTTTATCTAAAATTAGGCCAACATCAGGCGGATTCCAGATTACTTACTTGAGAGCCAGTAGTGACAATAAGCAAATCCTTTGGAGCATAGGAATCAATATCTTCTACCTTTACCTATATGAGAATGTAAATAATGAATAAAAGAAACCATAGTGTGATTGATGAACATTCTATTTTACTTCTTTTTTCTAGTAGAAGCAACATGCCCAGGCTTCATTCTCATTAGATTATATAATTTGCAAATAGTTGGTGACCGGTAGCATAAACAGAGATTCAAACATGTAAGCATGAAAAAGCATGTGAAACGTACAGACCCTGGCATCAAGTTCGAACAAGAACATTGCAAGTGCAACTTAAATGTACCAAACACGCGTGAAGTAACCACATTACCAATATTCTAACTAATACTTAAACAAAAACTTTGTTGAGAGACAAATGATAGATCCGGTACCTTAGCAGCTTCCAATTGTTTGTAATTTCATTTTATACATAACTGTTAGTGAAGGATGTTAAAAACCATGAACCTTAACTACTAAGCCAACATGCACAACAGAAGGTCAAGTGGAAAATTAAGAAAAACTCAGGTAATGCTGTTATGTACGCCAAGAAGCCAAGCTGAACACGAGTTCACTTTGATCATTTAGTTATTTTTTACAATGTATACCAACCACACACCAATCATCAAACCTTAATAGGATAATTACCAGAGTTGAGGGGTCAATTGCTGCCTTCCCATCCCTCCAAGCTGCATCTAGATATGACTTCAGAGACCTACCAACAAATACCTAATAAAATACTAACAGTCTCAGAATCACAAACTCACAAAAATTCTAAAATGCATAGTTTATAACTAATTTGAAATGTTATTTGGAACTAAAGCAGAGACCAATCAAGTACACATTACAAAATGAAATTACAGGCATGGTTTATAACCTACCAACTTTCGACCGGTTGCATCAGCAGCAGCTTTGACACTTCCAAGGCGGTGTACATTTGATGCAAACTGAGGGGTTATAACTCTCCCCTTGGCAGCCGATTCATGGCTTA